>VYZU01089591.1:0-12720 GCA_013401355.1 Ceyx cyanopectus
AAAACACACATAGAAGTATCTCATATGATCCTTTCTCCACCATTATTCTTTGCTACTCTCCATATAAAAGCAAATTTTTAGGGCAAACCAATCTCTAAAACTGTGAATAGATATATAACATTGAATGACCACATAATATATTTGCCTTAGTATCAAAATATTGGCTTTGCAAAGTTACATAGAGGAGCTGGCTTGTAAAATACTGAATGCTGTAATCCCAAGGTAAAATGAAGAATAAAATTAATTTTATACTTCATGCCCTCCCAGTACAAAATGACATCCTCTAGTTCTTGAAAGTTGTGAAGATAAAATCACCTTGTAGAAATAATTATATTGTTCTCTCTTCACACATTAAGTATTTTTCTTTGTCACTTTGCATATGTTCAGAGTCTTAGAAGCTGACTGATACATTCGCTTTTTCCATACTGCTGCCACTAATGTGCTTTTACAACATTTAAAACATGGTCTGCTTGGTCTGCTTCTTCCACTGAGGTTTGAAATAAAGAAGTTTCAGGAGGTGCAATTCATTTGGAATACAAGTATAATGCTTCTCTAAAGACATAGCATCACAGAATAATCATGGTTGGAAAGGACCTCCTGGATCACTGAGTCCAACCATACCTACAAGAACAAAAACCACCTAAATACCCGACCATTAGGAAAACAAACAAACAAACACCACCAAAACCACACAAGCCCCCTACATGCCTGACCCTAGAGCATGTTGTGAAGCACCATGTCAACACATTTCTTAAATACCTCCAGGGTTGGTGACTCAAACACCTCTCTGGGCAGCCTGTTTCAGTGCCTCACCAATCTCTCAGTAAAGAATTTCTTCCTAATATCTCATCTAAACCTCCCCTGTTGCAACTTCAGACCATTTCCCCTGGTTCTGTCATTAGTTACTAAGGAGAAGAGGCCAACACCCACCTCTTCTACCTCCTTTCAGGTTGTAGAGGGCAATGAGGTTCCTCCTCATCCTCTTCTCCAAACAAGGGGCCCAGAACTGAACACAGTACTCAAGATAAGGCCTCACAAGAACCAAATACAAGGGCACAGTAACTTCCCTGCTCCAGGTGACCATGCTATTCCTTATACAAGCCAGGATCCTGTTGGCCTTCTTGGCCACTGGGGCACAGTTCTGGTTCAAGTTTAGCTGGCTGTCCACCAGCTCCCCAGGTCCTTTCCTGATGGGCAGCTTTCCAGCCACTCATCCCCAAGCCTGTAATGCTGCTGGGGATTGTTGCAATTGATACGCAGGACCTGGCACTTGGCCTTGGCCCATCAATCCAACCTGTCCAAGTCCCTCTGCAGACCCTTTCTGACCTCAAGCACATCAACACTCCCATACAATTTGGTGGTGTCTGCAAATTTACTGAAGGTGCTCTCAATCCCCACATCCAAGTTATCAATAAAGATGACCAACAAGACTGGCCCCAAAACTGACCCTGAGGGACACCACTGATGACCAGCAGCCAGCTGGATTTCATCCCATTAATCACCGCTCTCTGGGAATGGCCAGACAGCCAATTTTTAACCCAGTGAAGAGTACATTTGTCTATACAATGATTTGTCAGTTTCTCCAGGAGAATGCTGTGGGAGACTGGGTCAGAGGCCTTACTAAAGTCCAAGTAGATAACATCCACAGCCTTTCCCCCATCCAAAAGGCGAGTCATATGGTCATAGAAAGAGATCAGGTTTGTTAAGCAAGATCTCCCTTTCATAAACCCATGCTGGCTGGCCCTAATCCCTTGGCTTCCCTGCAATTGCTGTATGAGCTCATTCAAGATAATCCTCTCCATGATCTTTCCAGGTGCCGAGGTCAGGCTGACAGGCCAGTAGTTCCCAGGTGACAGGCTTGTAGTTCCCAGATATCTACATCTATTTAGAATATATTTGAAGAACTGTATATGTTGCTATAATAATTGATATAAGACTTGGACAAGCAATTTAGATTTCCATATTAGCAATATATAAAAAGCATCACACACAGGTGCACACACACCATCTAATCCTTCCAGTATGCACATATGTAATTAATACAACAAACTAATGAGAGTCCTATAAATCACTGCTAATTATTGAAAAAGTCATTTCACAGCTGTGACATCAGCAAAATACATTCAATGGTTGCAACCTCACATCTATAAAAATCTTTCAGAAATGTGCTTGCAAGTGTTTCCTATTTAATCTACAGCAGTAATTTTAAAGATTTGTTTCACAGTCACATTTCCACATTTTCAATGAAGTCCAAGAAGTCATATCCAATCTTCATTGTTCAGGATATTTATAGTATTCATATGCATTCCTCACAGAAAAAAAAAAAAGATACCTCAAGTCTTCTATGTTGTAATGCTTGAATAGACATATGCAGTCTATGATTTTCGGTATATGAAAAAAGATTTATTCTCTTTAAAGAAGTGCTGTGCAACAAAGGAGTGGAAATTGGAAATGTGTGTGAGAGAATTAAGACAGCCTATTTATTTCTTATCTCTATTAATAAATAAGGACAGGACATATCTGAAGTTATATCACAAGTTACTGAATTTATCAAGCATTTCCCCAGGTCACAGACCTACTGCTTTGTATTTAGAGATTTAACATCTTGTGCTTTGTGTTCTGTCCAGGGAAATTGGTTACCTGTGGGTCCTGGCAGGGGAGCAGCTTTCCTTCTCCGTTTGATGTCTCCCATGCACAGTGATCCTAAGTGTACACTGGTTTGCCTGCCAGTAATTATAGGAGAAAATTATTAGCAAAGGAAGAAAACCACCACATAAATACACAGTTTGTATAATCCGAAACTATATCAAAACATTCTTAACCAAGTTGCAGCTGCACAGTAAAGACACCAATCTTCTTTATATAGAAGCATAATTATGTTTGTTGACAAGCACTCAGGATCTAAATGCAGCATCATAAATTGTTATGGGAATGAATAATATAAAGGGAATGCTTTTTAATTTTCAAAACTGGCAATCTTTCTAGCTCAACATAAAACAAAACCACTGTTGGTCCTGACAGGAAAATAGCTAAGATTAATTATCTAAAGAGATCACAATACTGTTGGTAGGTTTATCAATTCACTAGTAATGCCTGACTGTCAGAACAACATTTATGACATGAAAAGTATTATCAATTTTTAATTTATTTTTTTTTAAGGTAAGATGAAGAATGAATGAGAAAACATGAAATACCATATTCAAATGCGCATGAAATAAAAATGTAGCATAGCAATTTGTCCTTTTCTACCTGGCAAGTTGTATGATAACATGGAAATACCATTTTCTGCTATACTTGTTAAACAATTACAAGCTGTCACGGTTTAGGGTCAGGGCAACCCCCAGACCAATAACAGATGCTCTCTTTTAACCCCCCTCCCTCCCAAAAGGGGAGAAAAAAGGAATAAGGGAGAGAGACTTAGTGGTTATAAAAAGGAACTAGAACAATTTAATTTAAAATGAAATATATACAAATATGTACAAAGCCAGTACCAAACTCAACCCCCCNTTTTCTGCACCCCTCAGTGCAATACACTAATTCTAGCAATGGCCTTGGTTTGCATTCCATCCCTGGTAGTAACTGTAAACATGAGGTGTTATCACTGCTAGAAGCAGACACTGTCTGCAAAACATGCTGTTAACTCCAGAAAGCGTAGCTAGGTTAGAAACCTGAGCTGAAAAGTAAAATCACTGAACAGAATTTGCTTGGTTTTCACCCAAACCAGGACACAAGCTTACACTTGGAGATGGAAAAATTGGTGGAGATGCAGAGGATGGTTAAACAATCAAAGCTTATTGCGCTAAGACCAGCTATTAGAAGTCAGGTACAGAAAAGAGTAAATTTTGAATTTTTAAATATGGAATTTTGGCATATAATCCTAAAGGACAATTATACTTATTATTCTCTTTATATATATATCATTTTGTGGAAAGAGCTAGAACAGAAGGGGGAAAAATGCAGTAATATCTAAACACAAGTTCAACATGTCTCCATAAGTGTACTGAGAACTGTGATTCTTACCACAGAATTTTAGTAAATTTTGTTATAATTACAAGCTGAGAATTACATCTGATTGTCTACTGCAGCAGAGTAACACTGTCACCCATGGGATCGGTTTTCAGTGTGGATAGGTCATACCCTTTAGTGCATTTTAATTTTTAAAAGCTGTGCTACTTCTAATTGAGTAACAAATGGTCAGATAACGTTGAGAGACCTCAGGTCTGCTCAGTAATGTAAAAGAGTGACAACAAAGCCTTGACTAAAAATATGTCAATGTACAATCCACTACATACTTCAAAAAAAGTTACAGTAAATTAACATGTACCACAGTGCTTTTATTTAAATAGTAAAGTGTTCCAATAAATTTAAGTTTCACACAGAAGTGAACTCTAGCTTCACCTAGTGAACCCTATTTCATCACTTAGTTGGCAAAACAGACATTTTCCTTGAAACTCTTCTAAGCTGAAATTACTGCTTAACGTCCAGAATTTTAACATCCAGAAACTGGATGCTAAAAAATGAAACATAGTTGAACTGGTATATTGACATGGTGATAAATGTCAGTTGTAAATTTAGAAAGAAATCAAGAAGTGCAACCATTCCATAATTGATTGTATAATAAAGAAATTTAATTAAATACAACATAGGGAAAATGTATTAGAGGAAAAAAATCTTTAAGATCTGTTTAATCACAAATAGATCAATGTTTAGCTTTGATATTAAACAGGCAGAATAAGTTGTGTGGTAAATTATATATTAAATATTATGCAATTTTCTGTTTTTCCAAATTAAAAAGGGAGAAAGTCTTCAGGAATACAAATAGGATAAAAGATAATAATTAATAAAGGCAGGCTTGAACCTGAAGTCCTGAGCCACAGCAGTAACAGCTAGCAGTGTTTGAGTTATTTTACCAAGAATTGATTATCTGCTACACTACATTGAGATATCTAGAATATTGATCTGTAAGATTATGGTACTGGGGTCTCCTCACTTTTCTTCCAGGATCACCAAATGGAGTTGCAACAAATAACACTAAGTAAGGACTACTTTTTATTGTTGTCACCCTTCACCTAGAACATAACAGTTACTTTTTAATTTAAAATCAATGAACGTCTGAAAGGTAGCCTTGTTCCTTCAGCATAAATGAATCATTCACCTTTGCCAAGCACAACAACCCTATTACTAGCCAAGGTGAGAATGGGTATTTCTTTGTTGTTGTCGAAAATTCTGTATACCACAAATAAATAACCATGTGCTACAGCACCAATTAAGCTTTGTCAAACCCAGTTTTGTGGCCACTACCACCAAATCTTAAGATACTGCAGCAGCATTTGTTTTTGCCAAGTCTTAACATTTTATATGCACTGTCAATGTATATCAAATCAAAACAAAAAGATTAAAAATTTTTTTTTTAAGAGGAACAGACTAGAAATATCACTGCTCTGAAACTGGCAGTTTAGACAAAATGAAGTAGTATTTTTAATCTGCACAGTACATTTTTAAATGCTTGTAATGAGGGTATTATGAAGTGGGAGGAACTCTGACCCTCAGTCAGGCTAAGTTCAGCATTATGTTTCTTAGCACTGAATCAGAAGAGAATGGATTACAGAAAGGAAGAAAGCTATTTGCCTGACTTCTCTCTACTCACCCCTAGCTTGCTTCCAGCTATCATTTATAAATAGTGCTCTGAAGCTAGGCATTTTATTAGAGGAAAAAATAAAACTTGTTAAGACCACCTTGCCTGAAAACTTGGCTTTTGATGTGCTGGTGACAGGCACTGGAGCAAGCAGTGTCAAATGGAATATTTTTTAAAGAAAGACAACAGGAACTTGTCGCCTCATTGTATGCTTTTACAAATAGAGGCTTTTCAGAGTATTAGGCCTAGTTAAAGCTGCCCTCTGGATAAAAAGTGTTCCCAAGCAGCCTCAGACAAGCTTGGGAGACAAACAGATGTGACTATGGTCCCTGGCGTTTGGCAAGAACACTCACTGTCAATAAGAAAAATATGAGCATGGACAGGGCATCAGCTGCACCACGACCAAGCAGGCCTGCAAGTGTCACAGAAGCGGCAAAGTTGTGGCAGAGGGAAAAAAGAGGGTTGCAAAAGCCAGGCTGGTGCTAACTTACACTAGTATGCCAAGAATTCTGTTGTTGATGTTGTTGTGCACGCCTCAATGTATTAAGCACGACCACTGGGAAAGTCTCTGTCAATTTTTATTTACTTTTAAATCTTGTGCAAACTGTCTAGATTCTCCTTTCTACATGGTAAGACCCTAAAAAATGAAGACAGGCTGGAAAAACAGCACCAATAAAAAAAAGCTATTGAAATAATAAGTAATAAACATGAGTTTAGATACAAACATTAACTCTGACAGAAATATTCTTAAATAATTGCAGCTTATGATTTTTTTTCAAGGTTATCACCCCTTACTATGGTAACATGCCTAGAATTGTATCTTTAAGATCCTCAAGCAGTGTGAGCCAGCAGTGTGCCCAAGCAGCCAAGAAGGCCAACAGCATCCTGGCATGGATCAAGAACAGTGTGGCAAGCAGGAGCAGGGAGGTGATTGTACCCCTGTACTCGGCATTGGTGAGGCTACACCTTGAGTCCTGTGCCCAGTTTTGGGCCCCTCACTACAAGAAGGATGTTGAGACATTGGAACGAGTTCAGTGAAGGGCAAGAAAGCTGGTGAAGGGTCTGGAGAGTTTCTCCTATGAGAAAAGGCTGAGGGAGCTTGGATTGTTTAGTCTGGAGAAGAGGAGGCTCAGGGGGGACCTTATTACTCTCTACAACTACCTGAAGGGAAGCTGTAGGGAGGTGGGGGTCGACCTCTTCTCCCAAGTTAAAAATGACAGGATGAGGGGGAATGGCTTCAAGTTGAGCCAAGGGAAATAAATGTAGGTTAGATATCAGGAGGAATTTCTTTACAGAGAGGGTGGTTAGGCATTGGAATGGGCTGCCCAGAGAGGTGGTGGAGTCCCCATCCCTGGAAGTGTTTAAAAATTGTGTGGATGTGGTGCTGGGGGACATGGTTTAGGGACTGGCAGTGCAGGGTGAATGGTTGGGCTTGATGATCTTAACGGTCTCTTCCAACCAAATGATTCTATGATTGAATCTCCTTTTCTGTAATTTTCATAGCTCAATGAACAAATATTTTTGATGAGTGCCTTTTCTACAGTTACAAATGTTCATAGAATGCATTAGGTTGGAGGGACCTCTAAAGATCACCTTGTCAAACCCCCTTCAATAAGCAGGGACATCTCTAGGTCAGGCTGCTCAGAGCCTCTTCAAGCCTGGCTCTGAATGTCTTTAAGGGATGTTCACCTCTCCAAGATACTTGTACATGGATATGCCACATTTTTATCTACCCTGATCTTTGCAGTCAATGGACCATATGTTCTGTGGGGGAACCTGTACTTGCACTGCTTTAATTGCGATCCACCTTCTATCCAACTGAGCACACAAAGTGGTTCTTCTCTCTTTCACTTGTAGTTATCACCTTTGTCACTAATGGAGTTCTAAGTTCACCATTCCAGTCACTGAGAAGGATGACACAATAAAAGGGATGTAGGACAGCAGATAGTACTGAACATGAGTTCTAGCTCATTGATTCTGTAATGACTACCATCCTGGGTGTAAAAACCAATAAAAAAAAAATAATCCAGAAACCCCACCAAAATGCAAAATTCACTCTCCCTCAAACTAAAAATCCTATTCAAGTTCAAATTTAGTAATTATTCCACAGTCTCTTCAGAAAGTCACAATGAAGACAGTGTTACAAAGCAGGTAGCTTCATAGGCAAGAGTTCAATGGCTTAAAATAACAAGATTGTAATCTCACATGAGGGAACTCTGGAAGTAAGTGCAAAATATTTGCATGTTTATTTCATATGTCTCACTGTAACAACATGTCTGTTGATCGCTGTTAGCAGCTGTAACTTTCCTTGCAAACTGCAATGCTTTATTTAATAACAGTGCAGTTGCTTTTGTTGATGCACTGTAATTGTGCTGATGGTTACATAGCCACTTGAGGCAAACTTAATTTTGTCCCTTAGTGTATTTAGTGTCAAACCACTTACCAGATGACACTATGACATTGCTGAGATTATTCTTAAGTAGTGGAGATGACTGTTTTATGTTTTGTTTGTGTCAAAAATGCATAGAAGTACTGATTACTAACAAAGTCAGATGTGGAAGAGTGTGTTTGTCTGTTTCACACTGTTAAATTTCTGTACTCTTAACCTGAAAAATCCTAAGCACCATATTATTATTATAAAATAATGTTTTCAAGGATATTGACTTCTATTTAATAATTCAGTGAAATGGTGATGATCTGTTGCCTATCTTGCCTATCCATTATATTCAGATTAATATCTCTCTCACCTGAGGAACAAATCCACAGCAAAAACGCATGATTCTGCCACACTATCAATGTATTCCTGCAGATGGCTGTAGAACTCTTCAAGTTTATCACCAGTGAGTATTTCAGCTAATTGAGAGGATTGATAAGTTTATAAATTAACTTCTTTCACAAGAGGTTACAATAAGGCAAGAGTTGTCTGGCTTGCCTTTTAGAAGGGACTTGAGAAAGATATTTTGAAGGGGAAAACTAATTTAAATTGTCAGTTCTTGGTCCAAAAAAAGTAAGATTTTTTTTTTCCCTCCTCTCTAGGGAACCTGTTCCAGTGCTCTGTGACCCTTACAGTAAAGAATTTCCTCCTCATGTTGAGGTGGAACTTACTGTGCTCCAGCTTCCATCCATTTCTCCTTGTCCTATCACAGGGCACAAGTGAGAAGAGGTTGCCCCCCTCCTCCTGACACTCAGCCCTCATATATTTATAAACATTTATTAAATCCCCTCTCAGTCTTCTTCAGACTAGAGAGCCCCATGTCTCACACTCTTTCCTCATAAGACACATGTTCCAGTCTCTTAATCATCCTTGTAGCCCTCCACTGGACTCTCTCGAGCAGATCCTTGTCCCTCTTTTACCACACATTCTTTATCTTTCTAAAGTATGCATGCTGCATGTGCACTTCCAAGCAGACTACCTTGAGGTCAAAGTTTCTGGGGAGTAGATGAAGATAGAGAAGAGTGAAAAAAACAGTTGCTTAAACAATGTGTATTTCAACTCCACATCTTAGTATAGGTGTTATTGGTATAGGACAATCTTGAAAAACAGCAATGTATGATAAGAACATTTTATATAAACCTCAGTACAAATTTATCCAGTATTAGGTCAAATCAATGTCTGAAATCTGTTTTGTTATTTATTCCAGAAACACATCATGTGCATGTGTGCCTGGTGGCAGTCTGGGCAGTTAGCATATTACGTGCCAGAACACTCACCGCAGTCTACACCAAAGCTACTGTGACAGCTGCATTCTTGGTGAACTGTTCTTCACCTGAGCCTTTTTTCCACAAAAAAAACACAAACACTAACTTTTGATAATGGGACACTGAGATCCTATGATCAGGCTGTACATAAGGTCTACCTCTACTTCCATCAAACTCTTTCAGTAAGTTATAAGAATTTTGTGGCTTTTTTGGAACCCGTGAAAGCAACATCAGTGATATGCAGGATCAGGAGACAGATTCCTGGAAATCAGAAACTTAAAAATCTTGTTCTCTAGTTGCCTGATTTTGTTTATAATGTGTGAACTAATTCACAAATTAATACATGTTCCCTTATACTAACTTTCTGCACGTTGTAGAAAGAACCATCACCATCTCATTCAGCACCAGAATGTTGACAGTGTTAAAAAGGATTCCTCTCATGGCTAGGAGTGGTAGACCAGTACCATTGAAAATTAGTGTTGTCTACAAAATACATTAAAACTCTTAACAGAAACTATTCATTCAGCTCTAAAGAACTGGCAATATAAAAATTAAATACAATCCAAATGCAGCATATATATAATTTTTAATGCTTATAAAGATGAATTTACATTTCTTCTTGAAATCACTTCCACATGTGATTCCTCCACATCCTTTACAAACAGTAAAGCTTTCCTTCAGACTTGTCTAAAGAATGACATAATCTATACAATATATTGCTTCATCTGCCTCCACAACTGTGGAAAGCATTACATTGACCAGAAAAGCTATGCAGTTTATTTCCTTTTATCAAATCTTCAAAAAATATGATAAAACTTTGCAACTCTATCAAACTCCTTTCATGAAATGCCAATCTGTTCACAAAATGACTTTAAACATAAAGGTGACATATCAGTATTATTGAAATTTCTAGTGCAATCCTATTATGTGAAAAATACAAGCTCCCTGGCCCCATTAGATTACCTCATCACCTAATACTTTTTCCTAGTATGTTCCTTTCTGTTACATTTTCCAGCACTTTCATGTGTCATTCAGAAACAGCAGTCATCCAAAATTTACTTGAACTCTACAAACCTACGTGGTCAACTCCACACTGGCAGAATTCACATTATTGTGAACTGAGTCTCTAAAAAAAAATAAAATACTCTGTAGTAGAGGGCTACTGCCCTCAGAAAGGACAATGCATTGTTTTTTCTTGTTTCTAATTAGTAATTTAAGCATATGTTCAGCATTTAACTCTAAATGTTTGCCTTTTCCCCAAGCTCTAAGACAGCTGTCCAAGATGTGAATGCCAAAAAACATTTAAATATCAACATCTGTTGAATTATGTTAATTTAGTGTAGTATAATTGGGAATGAATTGGAATTGATCAAAAGTATATGAATTACACAAAGGCAAATCCAAAACCAATGTCTTGGTGTACAAGCAAGTTGCCAAGGAACACTGAGGGAATGAAACAAAAAAATCCACTTCTGTTAATTAAATAGCCAAAACAGTTTTCTTCCACAAGTGACATGATTTAACATTTTCAAGACCAAAAAAGAATTTTTTTACTTATTTAGAATATAAATTTTATATTCTTTCAGAATATTTCTATTTTGATAGCAGGTTCCATTATTGCTTTGTGTCAACCAACACCTGATAAATATAGTGCTCATATTTATGCAATGGTGTAACATAATTAGAAATTAGGTTGCAGCAATAGGTTACCATCCTACTTCAAGGCAATAACATTTCATAAATTCTAAATCAAATATTCTTTGGTTTATTCTTCATCTTGTGACAATACTGTTGGTATACAAGAGTTACAGGCCTTGATCGGGCTCTGATGTGATTTGGAAAATATTTCTAACACAATAAAATCCATGGGGTTGAACTGATACTTCAAACAAAAGGACTCGATATCTTATTCAGATACACTATTTCCTATAGATATGTCTTGATACTATTTGATCACAAAGCATGACATTCACTAAATAAACTCAGTGCAAGAGAAATGTATTTTGTTGAAAATATGAAAAACCACATCTTAAAGTTCCAGATTACACTCATTTAGAGTGAGATTAATTTACTGCAAACATTAGTGTCATATTCAAAATCCCTTACTTTCAAAACAGGTAAGGAACAAGAACAAAGACTAAAAGTCCAATATAGTAGCTCAAACTACTATCTGTGGGGTCTGTGTGTTTTTACTAAATCGGGTGCTGCCCTCTTCCAAAATGGTTCCATCTTCTATTCTTTCCAGAGAATAAAAATACCAAACTGATGGAATAATACTGTCCCTAAGGGTGACACCATTCACATAATTTAATCTGGAGCTGCAAATAATATTAAACACCAATCATAACAGTACACTTACTGCTTCATGGCAATCCAAAGAGATAAAACTTCTTAGTTGTTAATTTCTAATGATGTAAACACATTTGGATTTTAATGTTATATCTGAATCTCCTGCATTATTAGCTCTGGGGTTACAAGATAATAACTTAATACCTTTAAGAATTTTACACTTGAATTAAAAGCTATGCTTAAATAATAATTTAAGTATTTTTGTTGAGAATCACCTAGTAAAACATTTATGCATTCCTTAGCCTTATGTCAGTGTAAGTATGTGTGGGTTTTAATAAATAATTGTCAAAAACTGGCTGAATTTACTAGCTCTGGAATTGTAATTTCATCCTGCACAAGCCACATGAAACAGTTAGAGTTCTTGTAATTAACAAGTAGTCTAATGTACAGTTTTCTTATCCCAGTCAATTATCAGCTGATCAAAAAATGAAATAATTAATGGTTTAATTTATTTTTGGCAAACCTGCAACTCAACAAATAGTTTTGTATCTGCTGCAATTTAGGACTCTTTCCCAAACAACAAATGACACAATGGGAAAGAGGGAACAAGCAGAATCCTTACATATCTTTGTCAGATCAAATAAAGAGCACCTGTAATGCTATCTGTCACATCTCTGTAAGAAAGCACCACGATCTGTATCATCAGATGAAAATGAACAAGGGCTATGCAAATGTACAAATAGGAGTTTCCCTTCCGAACTGTGAAAGACAGAAAGTTGTATTTCTAATCAAAGCAAGAATACACTTTTGAAAAACTCTCATCAGTTTTGGTGTAATTTTTCTCAGGAGCTTTCTTTAGACACTAATTCATAGAATACTGTTAGTTATAAAAAGTGATTGGAGAGAGTCCAACGCAGGGCCACCAAGATGATTAGGGGAGTGGAGCATCTCCCTTATGAGGAGAGGCTGAGAGAGTTGGGGCTCTTTAGCCTGGAGAAGAGGAGACTGAGGGGAGACCTCATTAATGTTTATAAATATGTTAAGGGTGAGTGTAGAGAGGATGGAGCCAGGCTTTTCTCAATGTCGTCCAATGACAG
>VYZU01089595.1:2865-33082 GCA_013401355.1 Ceyx cyanopectus
ACAAAATTTGAAATATTCTAACTTATTTTCTGTTACATTAAGATCTTCTAGGTCTCTTCGAACCCCTAACATTCTGTGATTCTGTGATATTGTTTCATCAGGGTATTGGTAAATATTTCTGTCTCAGAAATTAATAGTAATCATTACTGTTAATGGGTTTCCACCTTATTTTTTCCCTTCAAGCCCTGTATTGAAGATTGATGTCAAGAGAACATAATTAATTTATTGACTTTTAAATTCCTAACTACTGCATGTTTCACATTTTTTATCTGGACAGAGAATGAACAGTTTTCAGTGATGTTTTTAGGGTTACAGTCAGGGAAATATTAATTACAATCTGTCGACTGAATACACAATGTCTTTCTCAGCCTCTTGGGTGTGGCAAGTTTCACACAGTTTGGCTCCAGTTTTTCAAGTAATAAGGGGTTTTTCCTCTTTTATTTGTACCTGCAAGGAGCCATTGTGATGTTTATTCTTGGGCCTGTTATTTTGGGATCTTTTGTGTCATCCTGTCCTACGTGGGATGGCCTGGAGGACACTGAAATGTGAGTTTCTGTGATGCTCTGTGTTATTTTAAAATAAACCCCATGGCTCTCTGATGATGACACTTCTTTTTTGCCAAGCATTCTACACCCTCAAACCCAATGAGAGTCAATGTTCCTTGCAGCAGTTCCAAAATTCAGCTAGCATTTTGAAACAGGGAATCTGTTACGTGTTTTATGGGCATCATCCTGCATTTCAGACATTGCAATAAGCTGGTTCGAAGTAAAAAAGGCTTCCTAGGCAAATATAAACTGTAATCCTACACATTCTTCCTACTGCCATGAAAAACACTTTGCAGCTGTAAGCAGTTCTTGCAGGACAGAGAATTGTGATTCAGTGTGTTCATACTTAACAGCCCCAAATGGTAAATGAATGCAGATTGATTACTGAGTAACTGGTATTGAGAGAAGTTGAAATGAAGTCCAAAATGTTGGCATTGTTTCTGACTAGGTCTTTTATAGAAAAAAAATGCATATAAAGTGAAACTTCAATCTTACAGAAACAAACAAAAAAAAACCCCAAACCCCAAAACCAAACCAAACAAAAAACCCCAAAGTTTGAATGTCTGACTTTTCTGGAGAAAATAAATTTTCCTGTGCTCACCAGTCCTTCCCTAACCTGTGAAAACTGAGATGAGAAGTAGTTTACTGGAGGAATTCCTGTTGTTTTCTATAATAACAGTTGAAAAAGCAGCAGCATTCCCCTGGGTGTGTCGGTGTCTGTGCCCTGTCACACCAAGCATCCTCTGAAGTGTGTTGTGTGGCATGTTTTTGACCCAGAACTCCTGATATCCCACACAAATGTATTTCTCCTTTAATTTTACAACTGGAGCTGTAGCAGAAATCATTTGCAAGTGCAGAACTGAAAGGTTTTGACATGTTAATGATCTAGGGTGAGTTGCTTCTCTGAAGCATCACTCTGCACCAGCCTCTTCCTAGGTGGCACTGGGAGGTTCTGGATGCTGAGTGGAAAGGCTCTGTCTGGCATTTCTTGTCTCCCATTTTCCATGAAGCTGTTCACTAAAATATATCTCTATGTGTTCCAAGGAAACATCTCTGTGCTCAGGTTGAGGCTAGATGACATTTNATGTCCTTGGCACAGCCTGGCTTGTGCAGTGTCTTGGTTGGGGGCAGGCTGTGGTAATTTCATAGCATGTTACCAGATTCCTTCATGAAGCATTCTTTCCAGCCTTTAGAGTCATTTGTAGTTTTTAATTGATTTTGTTCTTAATTTAAAGTTTGCTGAAACTAGCAGATTTTGAGCTGGGCAAAACTTTCCCCATGCGTGGGAAATAACTGGAATATAAGCAAAAATATTTAGTGTGCAAAGCTACAACTCGTAATTCCTCTTCAAGAGGTTAAGAAATGAGTGAGTTTCCTAAACAGAAGGCAAGCCAAGGATGTAGAAGTCAAATTGGCAGCTAAACAACCTTATGAAAGGAGAGAAAAAGTTGGATTGGATAAATCAAGCCTGTCTTCACAGAGAAATAACTGAAAATGTCTAGTGTAGCTGTGCAAAACTATAGGATCATTACACATGTTTGGAAGACAACTTATTTTAAACAAAATTTGAAATATTCTAACTTATTTTCTGTTACATTAAGATCTTCTAGGTCTCTTCGAACCCCTAACATTCTGTGATTCTGTGATATTGTTTCATCAGGGTATTGGTAAATATTTCTGTCTCAGAAATTAATAGTAATCATTACTGTTAATGGGTTTCCACCTTATTTTTTCCCTTCAAGCCCTGTATTGAAGATTGATGTCAAGAGAACATAATTAATTTATTGACTTTTAAATTCCTAACTACTGCATGTTTCACATTTTTTATCTGGACAGAGAATGAACAGTTTTCAGTGATGTTTTTAGGGTTACAGTCAGGGAAATATTAATTACAATCTGTCGACTGAATACACAATGTCTTTCTCAGCCTCTTGGGTGTGGCAAGTTTCACACAGTTTGGCTCCAGTTTTTCAAGTAATAAGGGGTTTTTCCTCTTTTATTTGTACCTGCAAGGAGCCATTGTGATGTTTATTCTTGGGCCTGTTATTTTGGGATCTTTTGTGTCATCCTGTCCTACGTGGGATGGCCTGGAGGACACTGAAATGTGAGTTTCTGTGATGCTCTGTGTTATTTTAAAATAAACCCCATGGCTCTCTGATGATGACACTTCTTTTTTGCCAAGCATTCTACACCCTCAAACCCAATGAGAGTCAATGTTCCTTGCAGCAGTTCCAAAATTCAGCTAGCATTTTGAAACAGGGAATCTGTTACGTGTTTTATGGGCATCATCCTGCATTTCAGACATTGCAATAAGCTGGTTCGAAGTAAAAAAGGCTTCCTAGGCAAATATAAACTGTAATCCTACACATTCTTCCTACTGCCATGAAAAACACTTTGCAGCTGTAAGCAGTTCTTGCAGGACAGAGAATTGTGATTCAGTGTGTTCATACTTAACAGCCCCAAATGGTAAATGAATGCAGATTGATTACTGAGTAACTGGTATTGAGAGAAGTTGAAATGAAGTCCAAAATGTTGGCATTGTTTCTGACTAGGTCTTTTATAGAAAAAAAATGCATATAAAGTGAAACTTCAATCTTACAGAAACAAACAAAAAAAAACCCCAAACCCCAAAACCAAACCAAACAAAAAACCCCAAAGTTTGAATGTCTGACTTTTCTGGAGAAAATAAATTTTCCTGTGCTCACCAGTCCTTCCCTAACCTGTGAAAACTGAGATGAGAAGTAGTTTACTGGAGGAATTCCTGTTGTTTTCTATAATAACAGTTGAAAAAGCAGCAGCATTCCCCTGGGTGTGTCGGTGTCTGTGCCCTGTCACACCAAGCATCCTCTGAAGTGTGTTGTGTGGCATGTTTTTGACCCAGAACTCCTGATATCCCACACAAATGTATTTCTCCTTTAATTTTACAACTGGAGCTGTAGCAGAAATCATTTGCAAGTGCAGAACTGAAAGGTTTTGACATGTTAATGATCTAGGGTGAGTTGCTTCTCTGAAGCATCACTCTGCACCAGCCTCTTCCTAGGTGGCACTGGGAGGTTCTGGATGCTGAGTGGAAAGGCTCTGTCTGGCATTTCTTGTCTCCCATTTTCCATGAAGCTGTTCACTAAAATATATCTCTATGTGTTCCAAGGAAACATCTCTGTGCTCAGGTTGAGGCTAGATGACATTTCAGCATGTCTGCTCTCAGCTGGTTCAATGTGCAGTGTTGTGTTTCTGCCTGGTTTGGCTTTTAGAGCTAAATGAGAGGCAGGTGCACAGCTCAGCCCTGCTTGGACTTTGATGGTTTGCTGATCTCTTTGAGTGTGCAGAAGTAAGATGGCATAAATGGTTTGCCTTAAAACCCCAAAGGTCATTGCATTTTAATATGCTCAGGTGGAGCTTCAAAGAACTGTTATTTTACACAGCTCATTCTAAGTAGATCTACAGGATATTTCCAGTACCAGAACCTCAATTAAGCCCTTGATTCCTGTGAAACCTTATTTCTGTTAGTGCTTGAAGGTAAAATATTGCTAAACCTGAATGCTTTAGAACTTCAGAAAGAAACTGTCCACTTTTTTTTTTCTTTAGTATAATTTAATACACATAACAAATGTGCTAACCTAAAAAAAAGTTATGTTTTGAAGGAGGTCCCATTTCCAAAACAGCAAAACAAAGTTGAAGCTCTGCCAACAAGCTGAGGAACAAAGGCAACCCAAGTGACTGAGGAGAAGTTCCTAATCATCATCTCAGCTTGACACACTTGGTTGCAGAATGGCCCTTGCTTGTCAGTAACCTGTTTTGAAAGCCATGAACTGATCGATAGCAAACGATTAATCTCTCAAGATATGTGAACCCTCTAAAAAAAAACCAACCAACTACCACAGCCCCGTTTGCACGGTGGTGACCTGAATAAGAGGATAATGTGCTTAAGCAGCTTATTCATTCTCCAGTGCCCTTTGGAAAGGGAGCAGCTCCACAATGCTGTGCTGCTCAGGCCTCAGACGTGACCACTGTTCTTTTTTACTTGCTGAATCTTTCATTCTTTTGTCCCCACCACGGTTTTCTTCCTACGTGGTTCCAAACAGGGCTAGAAATGAACTTTTTTTTTTGTTTTGGGGCTGTTTGGTGTCTAACTGTAAGGTTTGTGAAGCAGAATGCACTGAGCTGGAAAGGAATTTTGAACTCTGGGTATAGAGCTGGCCAAGCTTTTCATCAGAGATGTGGCGTTGAATTAATTGTCTCTGCTTGTCAGACTTCTCAGGATGGAATTTTAAATGTAGCTGAGAAACACGGGATGTATTGGTTTAAATATTACACATTCGATTTCAGCATCAAAGGCATGTGAATAAATTGATGTAGCAGTCCTCAACGTGGATCTGTTGCAGAGTTTTAGTGTTGGCCATGGATTTGAATGCTCACAGATATGGAAGATGCAGAAGTGGCAAAAGGACTGTGAGAGCCCAGGTTTCAAATGGTGTCTGTAGCACTTTTTAAACTGCATAGCTATGAATGCTGTTTGTCTTGAACTTTCACAGAATCCCTGCCCAGCTGAAGGTGGTTTCTTGAAAGAATTAGAATAAGTCAGTCTGGACACAAAATGCTTTGGAAACATGTCTTCAGAATTTAAGAAATAAAGAGACCAAATGTGTATATTTTTTTTCCTTTTTAAAATTTTTTTATTTTGGTCATTGTTTTACAGAATGAGAAAAATACTTTGCTTAAAAAAAAAGCCTTGTAGAAGTATGTTAACAAAACCCAAATCAGTTTATGAAGAAGAGTTATGGGAGTTGCAAGGGACATGAATTATTCAACACTGTGTGGGACTGTGGAGCATGTGGGATGCTTCCACAGGACATGGAGCAGCAGAAGGGAAATGGGTTTGCTGTTTCTAAGCCCTACCATGGTGCTCCTGACAGAGGCTCCTGTCACAGTTCTGCTCTCCAGCATTGCCTGCTCAGTCTGGTGGGAAGCTCGAGACAACTCACATGGGCTTTTCAAACTTGCCTTCACGTGGCTACACAGTTCATTTGCAATTCCTGTGAATTTATTGTCCAGAGAAATATAATTGTCCTTGATTTGTCAGATTTTTATGAGGTAATTTAAAATAACTAGGCAAACTCAAAAGGGAAATGAAAAAATCATTCCAGAAATAGTTCTTGTCTAAAAAGTAGGAAATTATTATATTTAAAAAGGCCATATGAAAGGGGAAATGACTTTGGAAGATAAGTGACATCAGGCTCTTGACAGTTTTTCTTGCAGTGTCTGGAATGGTTTTGATTTTACTGCTAGAATACTGCTAGTAGCTTGGAAAGAAAAGGTAAAAGTTTTGGCTATATTTTGGCATATTGAATCTGAGAAAGCAGCACATTTCATGAATATCAGCTCATCCATACAGTTGAAATGATGAACTCTGGGAGGCACCTGTGAAACATAATTATAAAACATAAAATAGTCATTTTAAAATGCCAGAGCACTGCCAGGATGTAAAGGAAAAAGAGGAAAGTACTGACTAGAGCTTTAAAAGATACTTTTGAAACCTGACTTCCAAGAATAACCTTTCACTTTTTCACTTGGAAACAATACACTGCCTTTGAGACTGGGGTATCCCTTTTCCTTGATCCAGAATGATGTTTCATTAATCTCTTTGTTGTCTTTCTTCAGTCTTTACATACAGGTGGATAAATGGAAATGTACTTCATATGCTTGGGGTTAATCCTCAAACACAGTATTGTCTCATTTTTATTATCTCTCAAATATTCAATATTTTCAATGTTTTCAAGTGAAAAAGTGAAAGGTTATNCAAATGTGCTAACCTAAAAAAAAGTTATGTTTTGAAGGAGGTCCCATTTCCAAAACAGCAAAACAAAGTTGAAGCTCTGCCAACAAGCTGAGGAACAAAGGCAACCCAAGTGACTGAGGAGAAGTTCCTAATCATCATCTCAGCTTGACACACTTGGTTGCAGAATGGCCCTTGCTTGTCAGTAACCTGTTTTGAAAGCCATGAACTGATCGATAGCAAACGATTAATCTCTCAAGATATGTGAACCCTCTAAAAAAAAACCAACCAACTACCACAGCCCCGTTTGCACGGTGGTGACCTGAATAAGAGGATAATGTGCTTAAGCAGCTTATTCATTCTCCAGTGCCCTTTGGAAAGGGAGCAGCTCCACAATGCTGTGCTGCTCAGGCCTCAGACGTGACCACTGTTCTTTTTTACTTGCTGAATCTTTCATTCTTTTGTCCCCACCACGGTTTTCTTCCTACGTGGTTCCAAACAGGGCTAGAAATGAACTTTTTTTTTTGTTTTGGGGCTGTTTGGTGTCTAACTGTAAGGTTTGTGAAGCAGAATGCACTGAGCTGGAAAGGAATTTTGAACTCTGGGTATAGAGCTGGCCAAGCTTTTCATCAGAGATGTGGCGTTGAATTAATTGTCTCTGCTTGTCAGACTTCTCAGGATGGAATTTTAAATGTAGCTGAGAAACACGGGATGTATTGGTTTAAATATTACACATTCGATTTCAGCATCAAAGGCATGTGAATAAATTGATGTAGCAGTCCTCAACGTGGATCTGTTGCAGAGTTTTAGTGTTGGCCATGGATTTGAATGCTCACAGATATGGAAGATGCAGAAGTGGCAAAAGGACTGTGAGAGCCCAGGTTTCAAATGGTGTCTGTAGCACTTTTTAAACTGCATAGCTATGAATGCTGTTTGTCTTGAACTTTCACAGAATCCCTGCCCAGCTGAAGGTGGTTTCTTGAAAGAATTAGAATAAGTCAGTCTGGACACAAAATGCTTTGGAAACATGTCTTCAGAATTTAAGAAATAAAGAGACCAAATGTGTATATTTTTTTTCCTTTTTAAAATTTTTTTATTTTGGTCATTGTTTTACAGAATGAGAAAAATACTTTGCTTAAAAAAAAAGCCTTGTAGAAGTATGTTAACAAAACCCAAATCAGTTTATGAAGAAGAGTTATGGGAGTTGCAAGGGACATGAATTATTCAACACTGTGTGGGACTGTGGAGCATGTGGGATGCTTCCACAGGACATGGAGCAGCAGAAGGGAAATGGGTTTGCTGTTTCTAAGCCCTACCATGGTGCTCCTGACAGAGGCTCCTGTCACAGTTCTGCTCTCCAGCATTGCCTGCTCAGTCTGGTGGGAAGCTCGAGACAACTCACATGGGCTTTTCAAACTTGCCTTCACGTGGCTACACAGTTCATTTGCAATTCCTGTGAATTTATTGTCCAGAGAAATATAATTGTCCTTGATTTGTCAGATTTTTATGAGGTAATTTAAAATAACTAGGCAAACTCAAAAGGGAAATGAAAAAATCATTCCAGAAATAGTTCTTGTCTAAAAAGTAGGAAATTATTATATTTAAAAAGGCCATATGAAAGGGGAAATGACTTTGGAAGATAAGTGACATCAGGCTCTTGACAGTTTTTCTTGCAGTGTCTGGAATGGTTTTGATTTTACTGCTAGAATACTGCTAGTAGCTTGGAAAGAAAAGGTAAAAGTTTTGGCTATATTTTGGCATATTGAATCTGAGAAAGCAGCACATTTCATGAATATCAGCTCATCCATACAGTTGAAATGATGAACTCTGGGAGGCACCTGTGAAACATAATTANCAAATATTTTTTTTTTAACAGGCATTGCTGAAAGATCCTTTGTATATTGGGCTGAGGCACAAGAGGATCAGAGGTCAAGCATATGATGATCTTCTTGATGAATTCATGGAAGCTGTGACTTCAAGGTATGCAATATATCTGTGCTATTCATTGGCTAATGAAGGTTCAGAGCATTAGAAATTGTGCTGCAGACTGTATTTTGAAAAAAATCTCTAATGCATTCCCTAAATCACTCTAAAAATTACCACAGTCCCTCATATTGAAGGCAATCATCAGAGTCAGGCAGGAGATTATCTCAGTAATCTTTGAAGGTCTGGTTGACATGCTCTTTTTACTGAAACACATACTTCAAACTATAATTTTGAGCAATTTTGAGCAATTGGTGTTTGTTTGACCTTCTGGAAGATCACTTTGTTCCCAGCTAAGTATGTCATGGTCTAGGATGCTGTCATTTATTTCATGTGTAAAGCAGAGCACTTACAATTGAGAATTTCAACTCTGCATGCTTCTCTTGGGAATTGCTTTGGTTGTAGGGTGAAACCAACTTGATTAGGGTACTCATTTGCTAAGATGAAGGGAAAAGTGATGCAGTTAAATCACAATCAGATCCCTCGGCTCAGTAATTTCATATGTTCTGGTAGAGTCAGCACTTGCAGCTGGTTCTGGGGTGGCTGGTGTGACTGGTAAAGGTGCAGCTCATTATTTGCTTTATTGTGTGTTAATTTCCCTTGCCAGCTGTTGTGGTGATCTAGTTAATTGTACACTTTGATTCCATGCTAGTTATCTTTCCTTTGTTCAAGTTGCTCTTATGTTTCTCCCCTTTTCACTTTTTAGCCTTCTGCAGGCTGTTTCGCAGATATTTGCTTTGCTAATTTAAAATGTATGTTTGATAAATTCATTTTTAGGCTAGTCATATTTACTGCTAGTCACTGCCCTGCTGCTCCAGAAGAAGCTTTCTTATTTAGTGCTGCCTGATCATTTCTGAGAAGGGGAGAAGTTCTTGGGACATCTGTGGTCCTGCCTTCAGAACTGTGGATTATTAATCTTCAAACCATGCATGACCATGAACTTTATAAAGCAGAAGGCTGTCATGTATTTTTAATAAGCCAAATTCAAAGACAGGCTTGTAAAATGATGATAAATATTTTCAAATTGGAAAACTGTGTTAAATACCAAATATTTTGGGTCCTTTTCACCTTCAGAGCAGCCAAATGCTAATAAGTGAGAGCCAGTTTTCAGCAGCACTGCCTGGGAACAAGCAGGAATAGGCAGCTGTACAGGTCAATGCACTTTGTGCAGGCTTTTCATTGGCTTCAAGGGAATCCACAGCTTGATTGATTGTTAAATTTTGAAAAACTAGATTTTTATAAGCTGATGCAGCATTATTTATAGTTTTTCATGTTAAAAAGTCACTTTCATACAGTAACTGTCATGCTACATATTAAAGAAATGCTTTACAGCAAAGCATGTGATGTGAAGGCACAGTTTCATTAGCTACAATACTTTTCTCAGCCTCCACTGCTATTCACTCCTAGAAGGTTCTGCTTCTGAAAAAAAAAAAAATTGCTTATGAGTCAGGGTTTGAAAAAAGCAAAACCCACAACTTAAACCATCCATTACTAAAAGATTTTAGTGCAGTGCTATCATGGCAGAATGGAACTAGTGCAGTGTGATTTTTCCCAGATGTGGGAAGGCAGAAGCATATGGAAAGTATCTATATTCCTGTTGACATAAATCCAGTGAACAGCCTTTATCTATTTACATATGTATACATTTTTCTGTTTATTTCTTTATCCCCAGTGCCAGCAGCTGCTCTCTTTGAGGGCAGGTGCTGTAATTTCTCTGGCCATTACCAGGTGTTTTTTGCTGATGTGTTGGTGCAGTAATTTAGACAAACAGGAATATTCTAAATGAAAGTAATATTTTAGAACATGAGAAAAAAAAAAAAGGACATTTATCTTCATCAGTGCAGAATGTAAATCAAACTAGAATTCAGAAATGTCTGTAAAGTTTCTGCCCTATGGAGAAATGGGTCATAAACCATTTTATACAGAGAAGTAAATCTTTCCAAATGACATGTTGTTCTTAAATATCTGTGTTTACAGGGGAAACTGAGAGAAGGGATTGCTAAACAAGACTTTGGTAGCTGGGATCAATCTAACAAGGCTTGCTGTGTAACCAGAGGAAATAGCTCTATTTTTTTATTTTAGTTCCTATTTCTTCCCCACTTGCCTGCAATGATGAAAGAGAAATATGTCAAGGGCCAAGTGGTATTCATGTACAACAGTCAAGGGATGATGGAAATGCTTGAGGGGAAAGTTAATGTAGAATGGAGATGGAACAAGAAAAGAGGGAAGAGGAAAAAAGCACTTCTTAAATAACAAGGACTTTAATTTCCTTGTCTGATGCAAAAAAGTAGATTGAAAATGTCTGGAAATGTTTATTAATTTGGAAGGACACCTCATTTTCACAAATCTGGGAAAGATAACTCCCACCTTGAACCCCACCAGAAATGCCAGAGTGGGGAAGAGCATCACCCTGCCAGATTGCTTGCTGCTGCACACCATCCCCAGTGCAAGGAGAGGGACATTTCTGACCCAAAACTCTCAGAAACTTTGAGAAATGGAAGGAATCTGGTGTCATTCTGATCTGTTCTTTCCATGCCCATGTACTGCAGAGTTGAGTGCAATGAGGATTCTGTTATAAGCTAAAACCCATGGATTTGTGATGCATCAGTTGAACCCTGTATCACTGAAAGGATCTTTCTCTGCATGGGAGATGATTTCAGTTTCACTTCAAGATGAATAGTGGTGACCCCTTCAAAATGATTATCATGTGTAATTTAAGTTCTCATTTGCAATCATATTTTAATTCAATCCTTCCCCACTCTTTTTCACACACTGTGTTTAGTTTGTGAGCTATAACCCAAGCTGCTGACAATTGTAATTCAGTATGTTCTGTCCTAAATTATCCCTCATTTGCCTGATTACATTATTCACAGATGGTAGCAGGGTTTCAGATCACATCATGTGTCACTTAAAAACTGTAGTTGATGGTGAGTAGGGTTCATCTCACTTTGAGAACAACTGTAAGAATAATATATCCAGAAAGTAAAAATGCACAATTATTTTATTAGATTATTTCATTTCACAGATTACATTAGAATAAAATTCAATTTTGGATAATGTAATGAATTCAAACAGCCCTTACTTGTGGCAAGAAGTCAACATAAAAGGCACCTTCCAGTACCTGAACACATTTAAATTCTCACTAGATGATGCCAGCTCTAGGAACTTCGTTAAGGAACCCTGAATCCTTGCCCAGGCTGTGGTGCTTAGAATTCCTTGTCTGTCTATATAGGAGAAAGAGAAGAAATTTAGCTGCAGTATTTTATTCTGCTGTTCCAGCTGCCACATCCAGGGGACTGAGATGGAGGAAAGAAGGCTGTGCAGAAAGCATCTACTTCTGTATATTTCATTAGGTCGGGGGGAGCAGGTTAATTAATTCACCCTCAGTAAGAATATCCTTAAAAGCAACACATTACACCAAGAAGAACACAGGCAAGCCATCTTTCTTTTTGTTATTTGGGGCCTTGAAGCTCTCTTCTTCTTCCCTTTCCTGCTGGTTCATTTGGAGGATAAATTCTCAGCTTGCCAGAAAAGTTACAACTCTGTTTTACCAACTTTTCAGACATCAGGAAAAGTGAGTCTGTCAGTGAAGCAAAATCCTAGCAGGGTAGCAAGACCCTTGTCACATCAAGTTTATTTGTAGAAAGAATCCTGTTATTGTTTGTAATGTGAAGAATTAGAGGAATTCTTAGCAAAGATCAGTGGAGGAGCCTTGAAGAAATGAAATTATACATCCCTTAAAGAAAACAAAAAGCAATGAAATCCTCAGACACACTGCTGGAGACAGCTATTGTTCTGTGTTGATGGGACAACAAAGAGAGAGCAGGGGAATATTTGCAGTATTTTTAATATGCCCTTTGTACCAAAACTGGTCCTGGAGCTCAGAATTGGATGTTCTAATAATGCTCAGCTATGTCCCTGACTTGCTGCAGTCATTCAAAACCCAACAATTGAAGAACATTCTGTTCTCAGGCTTTTCTCCTCTGAACTATTTTAAGAAGGGATTTTTCAAATGGAAAAGGCCTGGAGAATCTCAGATACTTTCTTTCCTCTTCTATAGCTTCAGCAAATGGTAGTCTGGATTGTCAAGAGAAGTTAGCTTGTGCAACTGTATTGTAAATGGAGTGAATGTTGATTTATTTGAATAATTTGTGCGAGTGTAATATTTTAACAAGGTTTATATTGTTGTTACAGTGGTATAGTAGTTTTCCAGGCCATCAGAAGTGGCAGTTCCTTCATTTAATTTTTTTTTTTTCCCTTTGGAAACTCTACTAAAGTAAAATATCAAATTTTTGGCTGCAGTTCACATCAGAATGTAATAAGAATTATTACATTCCAGCTCTGTCTCTCTCCCATTACACGTCAAGAATTATTTCCAGCTAGATTTCAACTTTCAGGAAAACTTCCATTCACTGTCAGTCTAGGTAATGGGATGGAGCACCTCAATGCTTCACACACCCCACCCACACCCCTTTAGGGTTCTTTACCCCCACCAGTTGAATGCAATTGAACAAGAGCAAGTGTGGAGTCCTTCATCTGGGGAGGAGCAACCCCATGGATCAGCACAGGCTGGGGCTGATCTGTTGGGAGAGCAGCTCTGGAGAAAGAGCCCTGGGGGTCCTGGTGGACAGGGGGATGACCATGAGCCAACAATGCGCCCTTGCGGCCTAGCAGGCCAATGGATTCTGGGGGCATTAGGAGAAGTGTGGCCAGTAGGTCAAGAGAGGTTCTCCTCCCCCTCTACTCTGCACTGCTGAGACCCCACCTGGAATACTGTGTCCAGTGCTGGGCACCCCAGTTCAGAAAGACAGAGATTTACTGGAGAGCCACTTGATTGGCTTTTGAAGAAGGAAAATTTTGATTGTTTTATCTCTAGCACAAAGTCACTTTGATATTTCTCCTTCTAAAAAATGGGATTTAGCTTAGTACAAAACCAGAAAGTGATCTGTTTCAAACATTATGCTTTGGAAACAGCGAGAGAAGTATCACATAATTGGCTAACTTTATACCAGAATTTGGTGGATTTTACCATGAAAGTTCATCATTCATCTGCTTACTGGTCTGTAGCAAGCCCATGGCTACTGGAAAGAGATTGCTGGCAGGGTTTGCTGAAAATGAACTACACAGATTTTAATAACAATGGAACTAAATACAGCTAGAAAAAAAAGAAAATTCCTAGTTATAGAATCATAGAAGATAATATTTCTGCAAATATTTAAAGGAGGCTATAAAATTAATTTTATTGTAATTACTTTGTGATTAACTCCTACTGCTAAAAGTAAATCCCTTTTTTAAAGACCTTAAGGGAATAGATAATTTGGAAACATTGCTCTTGCTTGGGATAGAGCTCTGGTCTAGAAACATTCACTGAAGTTATTATATTACGGTTATATATATAACCCAGCACAGGTCCCACCCTTTCCAGTCCCTTAATAAGGGATAAACAGATGATAAGCAACAACTACTGCTTTCCAGCTTCTGTACTACTTCCTTGCCACCACCATCCCCAACAAAAATAAGAAAGGAATGTCATAATGTAGTTAATTGTGTTCATTCTTTCTCAAATTAATTTCCTTGTGTATTGAGTCTCAGGAAGGGCACGGGATAGTTTCTGTTCTTTGGACCCTTGAAGGCAGAGATTTGACCTTCTTCCAGCATGGTGGGGCATCAGTGCCTTTTGTCAGCCTCAAGAATATAAATATTTAAATATTATGTGTAACCGTTTATATAGATCAGTGAAGCATCTCAATTTTTTATTCTTAAGCTTCGTCCCAAATGGGATGTAAATGAAGTATTTAGTAACCTTGCTAAGTAGTAAGGACTCAGCAAGATACTATCTTTATATTCTCATTTTAGCATGATTAATACATTTCGTGTAAGAAAGAAGAGATACACTTTCTTTCCTCAGACATCTGTTGATGATTTAAACTCTGCAAAATACCCAAAAAAAGCCTGTGTGGTGAATACTGACTTAGGACTTCTGCCACGTATCCCACTGTCCCAGGGACTGCTCCTACACCACTATTCATTCTGCTGGGACAACTCCAAGTCTGTCATACTTAGTTTTACAGTATTTCTAGTCACGGATTCCACTAAATAAATAAAAATAAAAAGTGAAAACCTGGGGAGCATTTCTATAGTTGATATGTAGGACTTTTGAGCATTAATACTGCAGCATAAAATAGTCAAAGGCAGGTGGTCAGTTGGACTAGATGGTTGTTGCAGGTCCCTTCCAACAGGAACTGTTCACTGTGAGCTTTGTCTTTGAGAGATGTATTTGTCACATTGGCTGGTGCAAAATAGTGAGATGTTCTCAGTGTTAAACATGGCTTCTATAGTTTGATGTGTTTCAGTTTGAAAAAAAACATTGTTTTTTTCAGGCATCACTTGTGGTCCAGATAGTCCTGGTTGGGAGAACAAGTGGTTGGTCTCTTTGGCACAGAGATGAGGCTGCCCCATCAGTGATGCTTGCTGGATCAATGGTCAGATTTGTACCAAACACTGCAAGAATATCAGGAAAAAGATGAGAGTCCACATTTAAAAACTATTTTGATCTATTAAGAAGTTTTTTCTAATACTTTTGAAACTACAAAAAGGACAGGGAAGATTTTCTTGGACAAGCTGAGAGCTACTGAGTGGATTTTTGTAGAGCAGAGTGAAAGCCATAGTGCCACTCTTCCTCACAGAGGAGATTCCTTTGGAGCTCAGGTCATGTCCTTGTTGCTCATGACTTTAGAATTTTTGCTACTGGATTTTTTGCTGGAGATTCAAGCCAAGCTTTGAAAAAGTTTAGCTGCTGAGTGCTGCACACAGAGCCCAACTCTGGGCACATCTGGCTGGTGCCTGCAGGGTTTCAGGATGCTTCTGGCCTCACTGATGGATGCTTCAAGAAACAACATCTGGAAGGTGATAAATGCACTTCCAAAGCTTGTTATTTGTAGGGTTTCTCTGTGTGGGGCTGGTTACTCTTTATAGTAGTTGAGAGCATAAGCTGAGTTCTGATTGCTGTGTTGGAATGGTGTCACTGTTCTCACAGCACCAGCCATGCTCCAAGCAGAAAGGTGATGGAAGAATCTGTAAAGTTAAGTCTGTAAAGTTAAGTTAAGTGCTGTTCTGAATTCTTATACCAAAAAAAAAAAAAAAAGTTTGAATTTTCAAAATCTTAGTGTGTCTTTATTATATTTATTTTCCTTTTTTTTTTAACTCATAAAAAAAAAAGAAAGAAACAAAATATTTTGGACACATTTATGCTTGAATTATTTGGCAGTGGGTGGGGACTTGATTGTTTAGCTGAATTTTGTCAAGATTTGAAGCACTGTCTAGCTGTCTGCATTGGATGCCAGGAAATGTAGGCATTTTAAAAGACACATATGTGTATATCTGTATAAATTTATAAAACAATAATTCCAGAAGTATAAAATTGGCTGTAGTCCTAGTTTTTTTTTTTGGTTAAAAATAATAGTACTGGAGATATTGAGTGAAATCTCATGGCATTAAAACTGTTTTACCAGATCATTGCTGGATGCTTTTCTTATTTAGAAGAACTTTAAACATTTCCAAGAGCTCATTATTCCCTTCTCTAGGGAAGAGGCTCTGCAGACAACTACAATTATTGTGCATCTTTGCTGCCCTTCTTGAGGAAGCAGGGCAATGGATTTGAGTTTCCTGACCAAAGATACAAACCAGTGTCAGTGTCTTTGGAGCATTTGGANGTGCCACTCTTCCTCACAGAGGAGATTCCTTTGGAGCTCAGGTCATGTCCTTGTTGCTCATGACTTTAGAATTTTTGCTACTGGATTTTTTGCTGGAGATTCAAGCCAAGCTTTGAAAAAGTTTAGCTGCTGAGTGCTGCACACAGAGCCCAACTCTGGGCACATCTGGCTGGTGCCTGCAGGGTTTCAGGATGCTTCTGGCCTCACTGATGGATGCTTCAAGAAACAACATCTGGAAGGTGATAAATGCACTTCCAAAGCTTGTTATTTGTAGGGTTTCTCTGTGTGGGGCTGGTTACTCTTTATAGTAGTTGAGAGCATAAGCTGAGTTCTGATTGCTGTGTTGGAATGGTGTCACTGTTCTCACAGCACCAGCCATGCTCCAAGCAGAAAGGTGATGGAAGAATCTGTAAAGTTAAGTCTGTAAAGTTAAGTTAAGTGCTGTTCTGAATTCTTATACCAAAAAAAAAAAAAAAAGTTTGAATTTTCAAAATCTTAGTGTGTCTTTATTATATTTATTTTCCTTTTTTTTTTAACTCATAAAAAAAAAAGAAAGAAACAAAATATTTTGGACACATTTATGCTTGAATTATTTGGCAGTGGGTGGGGACTTGATTGTTTAGCTGAATTTTGTCAAGATTTGAAGCACTGTCTAGCTGTCTGCATTGGATGCCAGGAAATGTAGGCATTTTAAAAGACACATATGTGTATATCTGTATAAATTTATAAAACAATAATTCCAGAAGTATAAAATTGGCTGTAGTCCTAGTTTTTTTTTTTGGTTAAAAATAATAGTACTGGAGATATTGAGTGAAATCTCATGGCATTAAAACTGTTTTACCAGATCATTGCTGGATGCTTTTCTTATTTAGAAGAACTTTAAACATTTCCAAGAGCTCATTATTCCCTTCTCTAGGGAAGAGGCTCTGCAGACAACTACAATTATTGTGCATCTTTGCTGCCCTTCTTGAGGAAGCAGGGCAATGGATTTGAGTTTCCTGACCAAAGATACAAACCAGTGTCAGTGTCTTTGGAGCATTTGGATGAGAAAATGAATAAATTCAGGAAAAAAAACCCACCCCACCCTGATTCCAGTAGCTAAAGGCTTGGTCTAGCTGATCTAGATTCCTCAGTCACTTAGGGGAGAGATGCACAGTGCGGGGAGAATTTTGTCTGTTGCATTGTCAGATTGTGATAAATTCACTAATCACTCACTAATTCTAATTTTCAGTTGAGTTCACGTTATCAGCTCCTGTCACAGAGTCCTCAGACAACTGAAAAAATTATTTCTGTGAAAGGGAAAAAATTCCTGAATTCTGGAGGAGATTCCTGCAGGATCCTGAGGGGGGGATTTTCAACTTGGTGATGCCCCACCAAGAGCAGCCTTGGTGGTCAGTGATCTTTCCCTGGGTGGTAGGGAGCAGATGACAGCTTTCCCAAAGCTGCTGAGAAGACATTTTTCAATGGATCACTTTCACAAATGTCAATAATAATAATAAAAAATTTTCACATGTAAATAATAATAATTTTTGTTGATCACAGCTCACAAAAAGAAACAAAAAACCCAGCCAAACAACAACAAAAACCAACCAAAACAAAAGCAAAATGCAGAACACAAAACCAAACCAAACAACAAAAAAAGGTATTTTAATAGTAGAATAGATGCACAGTGTGATATTCCCAACTGCTTTTTCCTGTGTGAGCTTCTCTTTCAGTCTATTAAATGGAACATAGCAATTGTAAGCAAATAGACAGTTTCAAAACATAACATTTATTCTCTTTTGTGCCATTTTTATTATTTAGTCACTCTTCTTTTTCTAGTTCCTGAAGTAGCAGCAGTGGTGCCTTCGTTACCTTTGGCATTAATTGAGTACATAACAATGTGATATCTGCTTCTCAAACAGTTCTGTTTTATTGGCAGTGAGTAGAGGCATTTGCTATTTACTTAAAAAAAAAATAATAATTTTTGATGTCCAGAGGATCCTGTCAGTAAATAAATCTCATTATGTAATCACTCTGAGCTTTTTTATATTTTCAGCTATTAAAGCCTACCAGCAAATAAAGTCTTAATTTAACCAATTTTTAGCTCTTTCACTCACTAAGATATGAAACTTTGGTATCAAGGAGAAATAGATGCCAAGCTCTAAGCTGTCTCAGGTAAGAAAGCAATGATCAGCAAGTAATTCTAGATGAGCTTCCTTGATAGTAGAAAAAAGATTTACCAAGACCATTAAAATATATACAAAGATTATTTTTTTTGTGGGTAAATATTCAGAAATCCAAGGAATAAGTGGGTTATATACAAAAAGGAAGTAATATAGATAGAAATAGAATATAGGAAGAGCAGAAAAAAATACTATTTTAACTATTTAGTATATCCCAGTAGAACAAAGTTGGTATCTAAGCCAGCTAATTTATGTTTATTCTGCATAGTGTCTGTGCTACAATCTAGTGTAGATGTACTGAGTTTCTATGCAGCCTGAAATAAAATCAGATTAAAACTACATCCATTAGCGTGCTGCCTCTATAATCTAAAATAACATGTCAAACATCAGTTTTTTACTTCATTCTGGACCCGACATTGGGAAACCATTATGTCCATGTCTGAGGTTCCTAAGGAAGGACTAAATAATACTGAGAAAGGACAGATAGCATTGGGCTTAGCAGATTTATGAACAGTTGTGTGTAGCCACCTCCTTTTCTCACCTAGACCCCTGTTATAAGAGCTATATTTTTATACATTACTCTTTTGAGATCCCTGATTTAATCAGCAGCATCTTTGAGGAGACTATGAGGAGGAACCATCTAAAACTTCTAACCATCTGTTTAGAATCTTAAAATGGGGTTAGAACACTTCTGGGACCTTAACTGAGTCTCCAATTAACCTTTTTTTCCAGTCACTATTAATAAATATTTGAATATAAGTCTACCAGTGAGACAGTTTGGACTGCAGGGTTGAACTTGCTTCAAAGGCAGGCTTTAAGAAAGCAAAATTTGTGAGAGTAAAATGCAGCCATGGCCACTAGCACAGGCTGTGGTGATGTCCAGTGTAGGTCAGCTGAGAGCCTTGCCAGTTTCTCAGTGTAAAATCCAATGTTCATGCTTTTTCTTTCTAGGGATTTCAGAAAGCTCCTGTTTCTGCAATGAAAGCAAAAGCAGTTATTATTTCTTTAAGATGACTTCTGGAAAAAACATCACTCTTTTGAATATACCATTTTATTGAGCATGAGTGTTCCACTTCTGTGGCAAAGCTGATAAACATTCCTTCCATTTTTCCCAAGCAGGAATCTCATTAGGAGTAATTTTGAATATGTGCAGCCTTGACTTCATTTAGATATTAAAAGTTGGGGTGATTTTTGTAGTATCAAGGAGGCATGAAAAGGGGATTTTTTAGTGTGGAGCTTGACATGTTATAACACCTATAAACCATACTGGTAAAGTTGTAGAAAACTGAGTTTAGTTGGTAGTAATAAGATGGATTTCCTGTAAATCCTGGCTAGTATTTTCAAAACAGTTAATTACTTACTCTGGAAAAATATTCCCTCAGTTTTGTGTTTTTTTTTGTTGTTTGGTTTGGTTCTTTTTAATACTGAATTTGATCAGTACACATTTTTGTTTACACATTTGTAGTGTACATCTGACCTGATTTTCCGTGGTCATCCTAGAGCCCATGTAGGTGATATTAATGAAGAATCAAAAGATAAATTGGAAATGGAATGTCCTTTGGGCCTGTATCTGACACAAGATTCAGACTACAGAAGAGTTGTGACATGTGGATCTGGTGTTTCCCAGAGTAATGCCAACCCTAAAAATAGTGGGATTGACTTCAGGCAATCATAAATGTCAAGGTTTTCTTCATAAGTATAAAAATCTCTGACCAGAATGGTGACAGAAGCTGCATCATCACAGCATGATTCATTTTAAAATCACATGGGATAAATTCATTTTTTTGCCTGGGCAAACTTCTTTTGCTAATGCAGTGCTGGATTTTAATTAAACAGCCATGCTATCTGGCTCAGATAATTAGTGTGGCTAGTGTGCCCAGTGTAGGATGAATATTTTCTACAGGGACACTGGTTTAATAGAATTCACAGGGAGTTTTGATCTGTGTCTACAAAGGCAATGGGTAAGAAAATAAAGAGAAATCAAATGCAGATGAGAAAATGGAATGTTATATATGTTAAAATAAAAAACCAGACGTTGCCTTAATGACATCCAAGAAACACTTCTAANATAATAGTACTGGAGATATTGAGTGAAATCTCATGGCATTAAAACTGTTTTACCAGATCATTGCTGGATGCTTTTCTTATTTAGAAGAACTTTAAACATTTCCAAGAGCTCATTATTCCCTTCTCTAGGGAAGAGGCTCTGCAGACAACTACAATTATTGTGCATCTTTGCTGCCCTTCTTGAGGAAGCAGGGCAATGGATTTGAGTTTCCTGACCAAAGATACAAACCAGTGTCAGTGTCTTTGGAGCATTTGGATGAGAAAATGAATAAATTCAGGAAAAAAAACCCACCCCACCCTGATTCCAGTAGCTAAAGGCTTGGTCTAGCTGATCTAGATTCCTCAGTCACTTAGGGGAGAGATGCACAGTGCGGGGAGAATTTTGTCTGTTGCATTGTCAGATTGTGATAAATTCACTAATCACTCACTAATTCTAATTTTCAGTTGAGTTCACGTTATCAGCTCCTGTCACAGAGTCCTCAGACAACTGAAAAAATTATTTCTGTGAAAGGGAAAAAATTCCTGAATTCTGGAGGAGATTCCTGCAGGATCCTGAGGGGGGGATTTTCAACTTGGTGATGCCCCACCAAGAGCAGCCTTGGTGGTCAGTGATCTTTCCCTGGGTGGTAGGGAGCAGATGACAGCTTTCCCAAAGCTGCTGAGAAGACATTTTTCAATGGATCACTTTCACAAATGTCAATAATAATAATAAAAAATTTTCACATGTAAATAATAATAATTTTTGTTGATCACAGCTCACAAAAAGAAACAAAAAACCCAGCCAAACAACAACAAAAACCAACCAAAACAAAAGCAAAATGCAGAACACAAAACCAAACCAAACAACAAAAAAAGGTATTTTAATAGTAGAATAGATGCACAGTGTGATATTCCCAACTGCTTTTTCCTGTGTGAGCTTCTCTTTCAGTCTATTAAATGGAACATAGCAATTGTAAGCAAATAGACAGTTTCAAAACATAACATTTATTCTCTTTTGTGCCATTTTTATTATTTAGTCACTCTTCTTTTTCTAGTTCCTGAAGTAGCAGCAGTGGTGCCTTCGTTACCTTTGGCATTAATTGAGTACATAACAATGTGATATCTGCTTCTCAAACAGTTCTGTTTTATTGGCAGTGAGTAGAGGCATTTGCTATTTACTTAAAAAAAAAATAATAATTTTTGATGTCCAGAGGATCCTGTCAGTAAATAAATCTCATTATGTAATCACTCTGAGCTTTTTTATATTTTCAGCTATTAAAGCCTACCAGCAAATAAAGTCTTAATTTAACCAATTTTTAGCTCTTTCACTCACTAAGATATGAAACTTTGGTATCAAGGAGAAATAGATGCCAAGCTCTAAGCTGTCTCAGGTAAGAAAGCAATGATCAGCAAGTAATTCTAGATGAGCTTCCTTGATAGTAGAAAAAAGATTTACCAAGACCATTAAAATATATACAAAGATTATTTTTTTTGTGGGTAAATATTCAGAAATCCAAGGAATAAGTGGGTTATATACAAAAAGGAAGTAATATAGATAGAAATAGAATATAGGAAGAGCAGAAAAAAATACTATTTTAACTATTTAGTATATCCCAGTAGAACAAAGTTGGTATCTAAGCCAGCTAATTTATGTTTATTCTGCATAGTGTCTGTGCTACAATCTAGTGTAGATGTACTGAGTTTCTATGCAGCCTGAAATAAAATCAGATTAAAACTACATCCATTAGCGTGCTGCCTCTATAATCTAAAATAACATGTCAAACATCAGTTTTTTACTTCATTCTGGACCCGACATTGGGAAACCATTATGTCCATGTCTGAGGTTCCTAAGGAAGGACTAAATAATACTGAGAAAGGACAGATAGCATTGGGCTTAGCAGATTTATGAACAGTTGTGTGTAGCCACCTCCTTTTCTCACCTAGACCCCTGTTATAAGAGCTATATTTTTATACATTACTCTTTTGAGATCCCTGATTTAATCAGCAGCATCTTTGAGGAGACTATGAGGAGGAACCATCTAAAACTTCTAACCATCTGTTTAGAATCTTAAAATGGGGTTAGAACACTTCTGGGACCTTAACTGAGTCTCCAATTAACCTTTTTTTCCAGTCACTATTAATAAATATTTGAATATAAGTCTACCAGTGAGACAGTTTGGACTGCAGGGTTGAACTTGCTTCAAAGGCAGGCTTTAAGAAAGCAAAATTTGTGAGAGTAAAATGCAGCCATGGCCACTAGCACAGGCTGTGGTGATGTCCAGTGTAGGTCAGCTGAGAGCCTTGCCAGTTTCTCAGTGTAAAATCCAATGTTCATGCTTTTTCTTTCTAGGGATTTCAGAAAGCTCCTGTTTCTGCAATGAAAGCAAAAGCAGTTATTATTTCTTTAAGATGACTTCTGGAAAAAACATCACTCTTTTGAATATACCATTTTATTGAGCATGAGTGTTCCACTTCTGTGGCAAAGCTGATAAACATTCCTTCCATTTTTCCCAAGCAGGAATCTCATTAGGAGTAATTTTGAATATGTGCAGCCTTGACTTCATTTNGTATTTTAATAGTAGAATAGATGCACAGTGTGATATTCCCAACTGCTTTTTCCTGTGTGAGCTTCTCTTTCAGTCTATTAAATGGAACATAGCAATTGTAAGCAAATAGACAGTTTCAAAACATAACATTTATTCTCTTTTGTGCCATTTTTATTATTTAGTCACTCTTCTTTTTCTAGTTCCTGAAGTAGCAGCAGTGGTGCCTTCGTTACCTTTGGCATTAATNTTTTTAGTGTGGAGCTTGACATGTTATAACACCTATAAACCATACTGGTAAAGTTGTAGAAAACTGAGTTTAGTTGGTAGTAATAAGATGGATTTCCTGTAAATCCTGGCTAGTATTTTCAAAACAGTTAATTACTTACTCTGGAAAAATATTCCCTCAGTTTTGTGTTTTTTTTTGTTGTTTGGTTTGGTTCTTTTTAATACTGAATTTGATCAGTACACATTTTTGTTTACACATTTGTAGTGTACATCTGACCTGATTTTCTGTGGTCATCCTAGAGCCCATGTAGGTGATATTAATGAAGAATCAAAAGATAAATTGGAAATGGAATGTCCTTTGGGCCTGTATCTGACACAAGATTCAGACTACAGAAGAGTTGTGACATGTGGATCTGGTGTTTCCCAGAGTAATGCCAACCCTAAAAATAGTGGGATTGACTTCAGGCAATCATAAATGTCAAGGTTTTCTTCATAAGTATAAAAATCTCTGACCAGAATGGTGACAGAAGCTGCATCATCACAGCATGATTCATTTTAAAATCACATGGGATAAATTCATTTTTTTGCCTGGGCAAACTTCTTTTGCTAATGCAGTGCTGGATTTTAATTAAACAGCCATGCTATCTGGCTCAGATAATTAGTGTGGCTAGTGTGCCCAGTGTAGGATGAATGTTTTCTACAGGGACACTGGTTTAATAGAATTCACAGGGAGTTTTGATCTGTGTCTACAAAGGCAATGGGTAAGAAAATAAAGAGAAATCAAATGCAGATGAGAAAATGGAATGTTATATATGTTAAAATAAAAAACCAGACGTTGCCTTAATGACATCCAAGAAACACTTCTAAACAAGATCCAAGATTCCAGAGTGTTAATCTCATTAGTTTCATATCATTATCCAGCTGTCAGCTCCTGGACCCTTATGGAATCACAGAAATTCATGTCAGATACTGAATCAGGTTAGAAATTGAATTATTGAGAAGTAGCTTCAGTTTCTTGAAGTTGGTTTTGATTTACTGTGCTGAATGACTGATTCACCAGGTTCTTATTTAAACAGCTGCCTGTCACTACGCTGCTGAAGAAGTCCAGGATTTTCCATAACACCTGAAGATGTATTTATTTTTTTGCAGGGATTACTGTTCCTGCCAGTGGAATCCCAGTAGTTTTAGCTAATTGTAATATGGCTATAAATACGTGATTTCCATGGAAATTAATTTAGTCACAGGAATTTTTGTTCTTTTTATATATATTGATGGCTTTGCTTAACATGGTTGCCAAACACGTGCAGAATTTAAAGAAGAATTTGCTGAAAATGAGAGTAGATTATTTATACAAATTGTTCAGTACATGGATGTACTGCTGTTTGGGATGCAGAGGGAACTGCTTGGCTGTCTCCCTTGGATTTGTGCTGTTAGCAAATAAGGAATAACCTCCTTTAGCTCACACAGGACTTGTGCTGCTGAGGTCTTGCCCTGATAGACCCTCGTGGTGGTAAATTCATGGCAACACCTTAATACAATATTTAATCAAATAGTTCTTTAGTCTGTGCCAATTGCCATTAGATTTATTTAGGTTTCAAATACTTTTTTTTTTGTAAAGAAACTTTTCTTGTAATATTATTCCAGGGTGGGGTAATGTTTATGTGATATTTTCAGATCCAAACTTGTACAGACACTTTTAGAGCTACCCCTATATTTTAAACTTTTTGTGTTTTACTTTTTTTTTTTCCATATGAGATTGACAGTATTCCAATTATAGTTTGGTATATTGATTATCCTTGTATTCAAAATCTGACTGCAAATGTGAATAGCTTTTTAATATACAACTATGTCTTCTTCTTAATGTAAGGCAAACCAATTTTTTTATTATTTTTTTTGGTAGGTATGGCATGAACTGCCTCATTCAGTTTGAGGATTTTGCTAATGCCAATGCATTCCGCCTCCTGCATAAGTACAGGAACAAGTACTGCACTTTCAATGATGACATTCAAGGTAACAGACTTTCTTCTCTTCCTCTCCTCTTCTTTTTTCTCCTCTCCCTCTCCTTGTCCCTCTTGAATGCTCAAGAGCCAGGAAAATCAGTTTTAACTGATGTACCAGAGGGAAAATGATGTATTGTCTTTCCTGTGATATTTGAAAAAGTTAATTACAGGTCTCATTTTACCTTGGGTATCCTCAGCCTGGGTTTTTGCTTAACCTTTCCTCTCTCATTTATGCCTCATGCTTTATTTAGATGTTCATTTATCTTCTTATGATCTGATTAACTTCAGATCTTTGGGCAAATGTCAGCACCCAGACCTGGGCTGTGCTTCCCTCGGGCTTTTTGTCACTGCCATGACAACTGCTCCACTGCACTTCCATGTGACAGAGTGTGCTTGATAAATGGCAAACTTTATTTCAGTTCTGAAACTGACAACTCAGTTAAATAGCCTTCTAATTTTCCTTGTAGTCTCAGAGCTGTATTCAATTTTATTGGGAAATTATCCCTCTTGACTCTGCTTTCCCATCTGAGTCATTTGTAGCAGCTGGAAAAAGGAAGAAGACCCAGGATGGGAAGCATCAGCAAGGGGGATTCCCCCAGCTGTGTACAAGTATTGTTTTGTTTCATTTCCCACTCACTGTGGGTTAAAAAAAAATCCATTTTCCTCGTGTCCCTGAGCAACTGGCTCCAGCTGGCCTTGCTGGAGCAGGGGGGTTGCACCAGATCACCTCCCAGCCTCAGCCACCTCGTACTTCTGGGACTCTCTCTCTTTGCAAATGCACCAAATACCTGCTCTTGTAAAAAGGTTCCCCTGGTCCATCACTGGAGAGGGGCAGGGCACATGAAAAGCCAGTTAAAGGCAAGGTGAAGGAGCTCCCATCTCTCCAAAGGGTCCCCTGGAACTACCATGGCCATAGCATTTGTGTCTCTAGCAACTGGGATTACACCTTTTAGATAAGATCTTTACTTTCACCTTTTTTTTCCCCAGTAAGTGTAGGATTATTTTTTCCTGGCACTCTGTGCAGTGTTATTTGGAAGAGTTGGATGTGTCAACATGTGATTTCTATTATGCTGTGTGTTGAGAAATGTGAATTTTGCTTTTACCACTTCCTAATCTTTTAGTCCAGAATGAACAGCTCAGATTTTAGGATGTGCAGCAGAAATTCCTTCCTTCTTGTTTGCTGGCTTTTTAAGATGAGGTAGGGAAAATGACATAAAGAAACTATTAATTATAGATTACAAGTTTTATTTTTTACAAACTTTAAATAGTGGGTAGATGCTTCAGTGCTTTAAGCTATTTCTTGCTAATTTAAATTAAACTAAAACAGAGAAAAAAAGAAGTTCTCATTCCTCATGTTTTAGGGCTTCCTCCCCCCTTTTTTTTTTTAACTGTTGAATTTGCTGGAAGAAGATTGTGCTTCTGATGTGCTAACCCCAAAAGGCCATGGTCTGTGGGATTTCCTTTGACATGGTCCTGCTTGGTCATGCAGTTTACACTAACAAGTAAGGCAAAAGCATCTTGGACAGGAAACAAAGACTTGATAAATAGTGTACTTTGGAATTTCACATTAGCATATTTTTACAAGATGTGGTTCACCTTCCTAGAAAGCTACTACAAAGTGTCTCCTGGCAAGGAGTATTTGCTAAAAGCCATTTGCTGTAGTTATTCTTCTAGAAATTTGGGAAAAATAGAATCAGGTTTTCAATTTATCTGTGAACAATGTCTACATAGAAGGGATTTAACCTGTGCTCTGTGGGAGAGGGAGGCAAAACCATTTCTCTCCTTCCTGCAGTGATGACAGTTGGAAAAGTAGCAGAATTCTGCTGCTGCTTTGTAATGTCTGTGAGAAGTGGTTGGGCTCTGGCAGACGGATGTGAATTGCATTTTGATTCTCTGCAAAAAGTGGAGTCAGTGATCAGGGTGAAGTTTAAGGTCATGCTGTTAGTCAGAGCAGTTCTGGTTAAACAGATCTGCTATTCACAGCAACCGTGCCCCCCTTGCAGGAGGAAGGAATAAGGGAAGCTGCTGCTGAGTGATGACAACCACTGCCAGCAGCAGTGACAGTAGGCTCAGTAATCTAATAAACTGGGTTATTATGCTTTTTAGAGTCAAATATCTGAATAAAACCTATGCAGAGGGTTGTTAGAATACCAGCTTTAGAGCAGTTGTGTGCACGCCCTGATTCATGCGAAATGCAATATCTGAACTTTTATATACTGCTCTTTAGACCTTTGTTCTGGATCACCATACAGGTAATGATAACTCACATCCCGTGTGAATAACCAACACAAAATGCTACTGATGTTCAATGGAGTATTTTATTCCTGTTTCGTATCCCTCAAAACAGAAGATGGTATTGTAAGAGAGTTTGTAAAAGTACCCCAACTGGCAACACTTAATCATAGTACATGCAGCAGTCCAGCAAGTGAAGATAAGCAGGATTCCAGCATTCCCAGTCATTAAAAATGGGTGGTGTTTCATTTTGTACCTGTTACAGATATTAGAAAATATTAGAATATTTTGTAATAGTTCAAGTGCCCCAGACATTGTGCCTATGGAGCTGAATCAATCAATCATATTTTATTTAATGTTACTCTGAAGATACTCCCACTTAGACTCAACTTTCACAAGACTAAAGTAGAGCAAACTCCAATTCCACTGGAGTTTTTGTTACCACCCTAAGCATTCGTATCTTTCAGCCACAAGATGCTGTGAAAATATTTAAAATCTAATGCTTTGTAACTCTTTCCAGGATTAACAACTCTGTATTTTATTTTATTGATTGTTATTTCAGGAACTGCATCCGTGGCTGTTGCAGGTCTTCTGGCAGCTCTGCGCATCACCAAGAACAGGTTATCAGACCACACAGTGCTGTTCCAGGGAGCTGGAGAGGTCTGTATTTTATACATCAAGAAAAATTGTACTATTGAAGATTTCTCTTAGTATTTAATCAAGTTATATCCAGTTAAGAAGAAGTTTAAATGGGTAAAATAGTAATATCTACTGAATGTTAGTTCTTAATTCAAATGTAAACTTGCAGAAAAATCTGATTATTGGGCACTCTTCTTATTTTTCATTATTTTGCAGAGATCTATTCTCTTTTAAAACTTTAGGTTTTAGCTCTTCAGCTATAAATTATTGAACTGCTCTCAGTATCAAGAAACAAAACATTTTGGAAAGAGGAGGAAAAAGATCACCAAAGAGAAATGAAAGTAAATTTATTTACCAGAGCACCCCTTTGATTTTTTCCTGTCATTAAATATAGTTTATAGGTCTGTAGTTTTCAGAACTGATTTAAGATTTATCTATACTATTTATCTACATTATGGTTTCTAGTTACCAAATGATGGCAGCAGTTCATTACTGTTTATGAGAAAACCATGATTCAGTTTATTATTAAATAAAATCAAGAAACTTATAGATAAGTTATTGGGTGGTGGAAACAAGTGAGCAGGAGATTTCTTTCATTTCTAGTTTTATATACTATTTTTCTTCTTTTCCTTTCAGGCTGCCCTGGGGATAGCAAACCTCATTGTCATGGCTATGGAAAAAGAAGGGGTATCTAAGGATGCAGCCATCAAAAGGATATGGATGGTTGACTCAAAGGGATTAGTAGTAAAGGTGAGACAATTTTCTCATTCCTTTAAATATCATGACAGTTATTTGTGCTCTGTAGACAAAGGCAAGAATAACCTTTGTGAAAGCAGCTCCACAATTGATCTCTTTTGACAAAGCAAGCTATTTTTCTTTCCTGAAGTGTTTAAATGAATGACAGGCTTCCATGTTACTGCAGGGGGAAGCATGATTGTGCCTGGAGTTCCTGCTCTATTTCTGTTAGGGGTGAACCCATCGTGAAGAAAAATTTTCAAAGTTCTTTAAAATATGTAAGGAAAGGAATGTTCAACTTGTGGATCTAAGATTTCCCATGGCAATGTGACTGTTAGTTGTTAGCAGACTCTTGCACAGAGATGTATAGATACATTATTAGAATAGCATTCCAGGATTCTTTTTAAAGGAACAAAAATATTTTTGAAGAGAATATTTTCCTGGTATTGCAAGCATGTCACCTCTGTGAGAACTGAGATATGTTCTATGCACAGTGATAGAGCTCATGTTGCAGATGTTGTGGGCTGCAGTGCTATCAGCACTGGTCACAATTTGAAGCTGCTGAGAGACTTCATCAGTCACCCTTACCTCATTCCTTCCACGTGCCAAAATAAAGAAACATATTAATTCCATGTGCCAGAATAAAGAAACTAGTCTGTTTTAAAAGGTGGTTAGGTATTGGATCGTTTGTGAGCTACTAAAAAGAAATGGATGAGGCCAGTTGGCTTTTCTTTTTCACCTTGCCTGTCAGTTAGCAGTGTTTATTGTCATCTTTGTTGGTGCTGCACTCTTGCACAGCATTCTTGAGCTGTTTAAGATCTTTTGTAGTTCACATACCATTGCATCAGGACCATGCATTCTTCAGTCAGTGTCTCTGTTGGTTTATTGAACAGCATCACAGCACCTTTCACTCATACTGTTGCAGAGAAAATAGTGTAGTCATAGACATTGAGGTGGAAGAGCATTAATAAGGGCATGTTGGACATCCCTTGCCAGGAAGTATTATATATATAAAATAATATATTATTCTGATCAGGCACAGAAGGATGCTGGCATTTGCTGCTGTCTAAGACACAGGATTTGTTTTGTATTTGCTGTAATAATTATTGTTTTCATCTAATAAAGAGCTTTTGCATCCAAACACACTTGACTTAAGGCCTGAGTGCTTCCTNAAGATTTTCAAACAATGACAAAAATCTGATTATTGGGCACTCTTCTTATTTTTCATTATTTTGCAGAGATCTATTCTCTTTTAAAACTTTAGGTTTTAGCTCTTCAGCTATAAATTATTGAACTGCTCTCAGTATCAAGAAACAAAACATTTTGGAAAGAGGAGGAAAAAGATCACCAAAGAGAAATGAAAGTAAATTTATTTACCAGAGCACCCCTTTGATTTTTTCCTGTCATTAAATATAGTTTATAGGTCTGTAGTTTTCAGAACTGATTTAAGATTTATCTATACTATTTATCTACATTATGGTTTCTAGTTACCAAATGATGGCAGCAGTTCAATAATGTTTATGAGAAAACCATGATTCAGTTTATTATTAAATAAAATCAAGAAACTTATAGATAAGTTATTGGGTGGTGGAAACAAGTGAGCAGGAGATTTCTTT
>VYZU01089595.1:33616-46058 GCA_013401355.1 Ceyx cyanopectus
AGCTACTAAAAAGAAATGGATGAGGCCAGTTGGCTTTTCTTTTTCACCTTGCCTGTCAGTTAGCAGTGTTTATTGTCATCTTTGTTGGTGCTGCACTCTTGCACAGCATTCTTGAGCTGTTTAAGATCTTTTGTAGTTCACATACCATTGCATCAGGACCATGCATTCTTCAGTCAGTGTCTCTGTTGGTTTATTGAACAGCATCACAGCACCTTTCACTCATACTGTTGCAGAGAAAATAGTGTAGTCATAGACATTGAGGTGGAAGAGCATTAATAAGGGCATGTTGGACATCCCTTGCCAGGAAGTATTATATATATAAAATAATATATTATTCTGATCAGGCACAGAAGGATGCTGGCATTTGCTGCTGTCTAAGACACAGGATTTGTTTTGTATTTGCTGTAATAATTATTGTTTTCATCTAATAAAGAGCTTTTGCATCCAAACACACTTGACTTAAGGCCTGAGTGCTTCCTGTGGCTGTTAAAAACTAGAGGTTGCCTAAGAAAACAGTATGTTGCACAAGTGATTTCACCACAGACTGAAATAAAATCACCCCCTGGTGATGTTAGGGTAAGTGAAAGGGGGAAAAGTATAGGAAATTCACAGCCCTAAAGCAGTAAAGCAGGTCTGAGCTGTGTGTCTGTCCAGCCAAGGTGGTTAACCAGCCTTCCTGCTCTCCTGCTCATTCCTTCCTGCTTCTTTTACACCTCTCACTGCTAATTTGCTAGTCAGACAAGAAGCTGGGTTGTTGCTCTTGGTTCACAGTGACTAAATCCTTTCACAGTTTCTAAACTTTTAGTGACTTGTTGACTGAAGCCTTTCCTCACCACCTTCTAGCTTCAGTGCTCTCAAGCAGGGCCAAAACCAACCAGCATCTCACACAGCCTCAAACTCTCCTCTGCTGAGTCTTGCTGGGGCTTTCATTTGGGTTTTGTTCAAAAAGCAGTCCAGTGATTTTCATGTTCTGCCCAGAGTGTATGTGTGAGCTGACAGTGATAGCCAGACATAACAGCTGTCTGAGCTAGACCAGGGCTGAATTTATGGCCAGATGTTGACTCAAGCAGCGGGAGCCAACAGTGCAATTTCAGATCAATGCTGCTGTTGGAAGACTTGGGAGCACCATTTTTGCTCCCTGGCTGTAGTGTGGGGCTTACAGGGTGGTTTGGCACTTAGTGCTGCAGTGTATTTGAGTGGAGAGCCTAAAAGCTGGAGAAAGGTGGTTTAGTGGTCACTTGGCAGTGCTGCTTGGAGGTCGTGGTCTTGAAGGCCCAGCCAAAATGATGATATGAATCCATTTCAGTGTGAGGCCTGAGCTGGGCATGAGGAAACCTGCCTTTGGTCTAGGGCTCTGCAAGTCCCCTATTAGCTTTCTTCTGCAGATGAATGTTCCCCCTGAAAAGGAAAAAAAAAATAAATAAAAGAAAGGAAATACAGTATAAAATTCTTTATCTGCTGGGAAGGTATATATGATGCAGCAAGTAAATGATTAAGCTATTCCTGGTTCCTTTTCCTGGCCTGAGAGAGAATGCTTTAGGAAGCTAGGAAATAAGGAACTCAGGAAATTTTCCTGCTTAGGAAATTATTTTGGCTTTAGCTGGTTGCAGAAAAGTGCTGTAAGGCCTGAAGGATTTCCCAAACTCTTAGAAAAGAGAGAAGTAAAATGAGGAGGATTTGTGAGAAAACTGCAATGAGACAGACTGTGTTGTTAGAAACCTTTCATTATTGAAAAGCTAAAACTTGCATGGATCACCAGTTAACCTACCCTTATAGAAACTAAGCTGGCTTTTAGTTCTTACTACTAGTAAGAACTACTATCAGTGGAAACCTGTTCAACAAGAGACCCTTAAAATTTGCCTCACCAAGAACTGTTTGATCTACTTGAATCAGGGAGACCTTTTCAGTCCCAGAGATATTCTAATCTGTTGCTTTTCTAGCGTGAGAAATAACAGCATCTCTGAAGACTCAGCAATTACTTTGTCCAACTAAACTAATTTTTACATCATTTTTATTCAGTGTTGTCCTTTGATCATGAATTTTGCAATACATACATACAGAATTAAACATTGTTTCTCCTTTCATCTACTTTCAGTAATATTTCAACAAGTTCAAACCAAAGAAAAATAACTTTGGAACTTTTGACCTGACTGCAAATAGCTTCCACCTTTTCCTTCTTCCCCACCCTCAGAAGCTGCCACAAACTCACTTATCAGGCTTTTGAATCTGATTTTTCCTTTGTGACTTTTTAATTTTAGTTGAAGTGCAGTTGTGTTTTCATTTTCCTGTTAATATTTATCCCCCACACCCTGGGAACTATCTTTTTTCATTAAACCAAGTCTGATGACTAACTTTTCTACTATGCTGTGGTGAAAGAGCTGGTGATAAGGGCTGTGTTTGTTATACTGCTCATAGTTGTGTTCTCTACTTCATTTTAGAGGCTTACAATGTTGTTCATATAGGTTCAGTGTTGTTGGGAATGTGTTTTCATTTGTTCAGTATGCTTTTACCTTTTGAATTATTATTTTCTTTGAAGGTGGATAAGGAAGGTTTGCAGATCATAATGTAATTGGAATTTTGCCAGTGGAACTGCATGACTTTTGGAAACAGATGCCATTCCTCTTGAAATGCCTGTCTTAAGTATCCCAGTGCATTCAGATGAAAGATTTAATAGTTAATTAAAAGGCACTTTTAATTTACTCAGAATATTGATCCTTGTAAGAGGAGGACTGAAATAGACCCCAAAAACTTGCTAATTTCTGTGCTTCTAATTAATTAGAATGGAGATACTAAGGTAATCCTGTAGGTAACCCTCTAAAATGTTTTTATTTTTCCTCCTTTTCCCATTTGAATATCCCTGGAAAACTGATGTGGAAAAGATCCTCACAAGGAACTAATTGGCAGTGGATACAACCCAGATTAAAGTTCATGGTTTGGTCAAACCTTGATACATAACATAGTTCAGCCTTTGCTTGGAGAATGATTAAAGAGAAAGGGGACATTTGGGACTCTAGAATTTCAGTGCTGTATAGGTGTGGTTACTCCCATTACATCCAGCAGAGCTCACATAACATCTGAAAGAACCTTTAGAGCTCACAATCAAGTATCTTAATATTGAACTGAAACTCATCCAGGCTGTCTGATTGTCACTGAATTTTCTTGTATTTCCAATAATCAAATAAAAAAAAAAAATTAGTTTTAGGCACAGTCACTTCATTTATCACTCACTTGATATGCAAGTTTTATTTTATTTTTTATTCCATAGGTTCACTTGTGGTGAAAAAGAAGCCATGGAGAGATCACCACCTTCTCCCATGACTCTCAACCACATCCTTTTCTCCCCACCCCCTCTTCTTCTGGAATACTTTAACAACTGATTTTTTGTTGTTGTTGTTTTGCTTTTAACTCTGCAATAGGGAATTTATAGGAAAAAATGCAAGCAAACCCATAACATTTGCAGTTGAAAATAGGCTACTTACTAATGGACTGCTTTGCCCTTGGGTCTGCAGTTCTCATGTCTGCTGTGGTTCTCACGTCTTCAGGATTTAAGAACCTCAGAAGAATGTATTAATTTATCTGTGTACTGATCTCTGTTGCCTTGTTTAAATAAGCCACAGTTGACAGGCAAATGGAAGGCAAGTGTTTATATAAATAGATTTGTGCCTCCCTGCTTGTGAGACGGGGACAAGTGCCAGCACTGCCTCTGATGTGGGATGGTGCAGTCATCAGAGCCCTGGCTGCTTCTCAGCTGCCTCACAGCTGATGGGAGGAGCAGGTCCTGCAGAGCTTCCAGCACACTGCTTCTCTCACCTCACTGATAGAAAAGCTCCTCTGCTCTTCTTCATGGGGCAGCCCCAGCAGGACCAGCTCAAACAGGCCATGGCATTTGACATTTGACATAAAGGTGATATTTGTAAGGTTTGCCTCCTGTTTTGTAGTATCCCACACAGATGTCTGCTCTGCAGTCTGCTCTGCTGTTTTTACAGCTGGTTGCTATGAATTTTCTCAGGGTTTTATTGATGGGTCATTTTTTGTTTGTTATCTGAGACTCAATTTGGTTTTATAATATGATGATAGGAGTAGCTTTCTGTGGAAACTCTGATGGGCATTTGCTTGAAGTCTGATCATCTCCTTTGCTTCTTGTGCTGTTGCTGGAACTAAACATTTAAGAAACGTCCCTAAAGCTAAGAACAGCTTTGAGTTCAAATCCAAAAGACATGCAGTTTTTAATAATATTGAGTCTTGGTACTTCCTTTTGCTCCTTGAATTAAAAGGTTCTGGTGTCCAAGTGACTATGTTTTACCATTTGTAATGATAAATATATATTATGACTTTCATGCATTAGGGAGTGTAGACTTTCTAGGATTGCCAAGATCTTTCCTACCTAATGTCACCATCAGAGAATGCTGCTATTGTTTCTTTATCTCTATACTTCATCTGCTGACTTAACACAGTCCACATTGTAACTCATTTGCTAATAAAGAATTTAGCTCATATTACTTTCCATGTGAGGTACCATGGTGACTCCTAATATAGCTACATATCTGTTTTCAGGTCACTTAGTTCTCTTTTGTTCAGATCCAGTATATCCCATAGGGTTCTTGGTACAAAATGATCCTGTGATAGAGGCAGTATTTTTCCCCTCTGAAGTCATTTCTGTATTTTCACTGAATCTTTGGACTTAAGTTTTTTTAAAAAATCTTTTTAATTATATTTTTATTGTTCTTCACCTTCAGCATCCTAGTGAAGGTGTACTGTATAGTTTATTCAGGTAGTCTGAGTATGCATTAAGGATGCTCTGGCTGTCTTACTGGTACTTTAGTCTGGTGTTTTGGCTTTTTTTTTTTTTAATTCAAGCATACTTATTATAATGCCTCTAGCAAATTACTTAATAATATTTACATTTACATTTAACTGTGAAAAGTGATATACTTTATATCACGCTGGTACTTTCAAGTTTCCTTCCTGGGGTGATGAATACATTTGGAAAGTTAAAGCAGGAAGGATATAAAGTCTCTTTTCCTAATTTTACCTTCTTCTATTGACAGAGATTGTGACTTTGTGTCTTCCCCTAGGAATTGCTGCACAGGTATCACAGAATCACAGAATGTTAGGGGTTGGAAGGGATGTGGAAAGATCATCTAAGTCTCTTAGGTCATCTGGAGATTTCAGTATGAAAGGCACTCTGGATTTCAGGAGTACCAGTTGATGCAGGAAAGGTGCTTGTTATACACCACAGAAAACATTACAGGTCTGGACTAGATGAGCCTTAACACCTCCATCTGAACACAGTTGGGGACACACCAGATCAGCAATTAGATTGATCATTTTTCTGAGCCCCTTCCATCAAATGAATGAATTTTCAGTCATGGCAAACAAGCAAAACATGGGGTTAGGTGATGAATGTGACTGAAGATGTTTCTCCTTCAAAGACCCAGAGCTTCATACACAGAAGCCCAGAGCTCATTCAAATTCTTGGCATGGAGTATTTTAGACTTTTTCCTTTTCCCATTAGAAGCAGCAGGGAAATATCAGTGAGCTGTGTGCCATGCTAGTGTTTTAGGGTTATGGAGATTTAAGAAGACCAGAGCATTTCTGATTTATGCTGCCTTGTTGTGATCCTCTGCAGCCCATTTCCTAGCAGCAGACAGCTGGAGTACAGAAGCTGCCTGTGCCAGGGCTGGAAGTGGAAATGTCAGAGGATGGGCTCTGCACTTCTGGAAGATCCTGTAGTCAGAGCAGCTCTGTGCTGACCAGTCCAGCTGCTTTCCATCTTCCCAGTGCCAGCAGGGTGACAAAAGAGCAAACCACACAAACCCAGCACTCAGGCTCCTGCATTTTGGCTCCATCCTCTCCTATCTGCTGACACAGAAAGTGGGCTGTCTTGTTCCAGCCGTAGGCACCCAGGGGCGGATGTCTGGGAGCCTGGGCTAAATGGACTGGCAACCCCTTAGTCTGAGGTTAAGCAAGCACAAAATGGGATTGTTCCTTCCTGCAGGACATTGTTTGCCTCGTTGGCAGGGCACGGAGGAAAGCTGGCCGTGCTCTTGCACCACCTCCTTACTTGGTGGAGAGAAGAACTTGAGAGTTTGTCAGTCTGGGGAGAAAAAAACCCCACTATCTAAAGCAGCATCCTGCCAATTATTGGGGTTTTGTCACCAAATCAACTGTCTGATCTTGACATCTCTAACGGGTTTTAAGGGAGGTCTTTTAGCATCACTGAATTAACAATTATGCGTCCGAAAATCTATTTTAAAATAACCCTTAACCACAGAATGTCTTTCATAAGCATTTTTTTCAAGCAAAAGTCTCTATGTGCAAAGGTGTTGTTGTTTTTGCTAAGCCATGGAATTTAATGTTTCATTCTTAGTATACTATAAAAATAATTCCTTGGAGATGTGATTCATTCTGACTAATGGATCAAGCTAATGCAGACCAAAGCTGAATAAAGAAATAAATTTACAAATTTTGGGGCTTTGGTTTTTGGTTTGGAGTTTATTTTTGGTTGTGTTTTATCTTAGAAAGGTAGAACACCCTGTGTGAAATTAAGGGCAGATAGAAATGAAGATAGGGCAGAACTGAATCTGACCTAAGCTGACACATCTGGCTAGCACTAGCCAGTGGCCTGGAAACACTTGCAGTGGATCACATCCAGCTTAATATTTGAGTACTCCTTTCTAGTTAATTAAATGAGTGATATCAGAACCTTGTCAGGCTCCAGCTTGGGTATCTCCAGGGATGGGGCATCAACCAGCTCCCTGGGGAGCCTGTTCCAGTGGCCACCACTCTGCTGGGAAAGAACTTCTGCTTTATTTCTCATCTCAATCCACTCCTTTCTCATTTAAAACCATTGCCCCTTGGCCTTTCACTACAGACCTTTGAAAACTTGCCCTCTCCAGTCTTTTATAGCTCCCTTCAGGCACTGGAAGGTGGATATAAGGAAGTCACAAGTGAATTTTTTTTAATTTGGTGACTGAAAACTTCGTATTTTTCCCCTGCAAATGTTAAGGGAAGTTTGTGCTTTCAACTGAGATGCATCTAAACCGTGTGTGTAGGCTGTGGGGGACATCTGCTGGACTGCTGAGAGAAGGCAGACTTCTAATGTGATATTGGTGATAGATGCAGAAGTAGAAATGAAAACAGGACATGTCAAACCAGATAGTTTGTAAACTGGTTACCCAGCTATAAGAAATATATTTTTCTCTTATTTTTTTTTTCTTCCTTCCCCAGGGGCGTGCCTCATTAACATCTGAGAAACAACGTTTTGCTCATGCTCATGAAGAAATGAAAAATCTAGAAGATGTTGTTAAAGTTATAAAACCGACTGTGCTAATAGGTAATATTTAATTTTATTTTATTTTTACTTTGAAGAAATGACCTTATTTGTTGTTAAGGAAAAAAAATGGGGTTGTGGCTTTGTCTGAAGACAAGATCAAGTTCTTTAACTTTGTTAAAGAGTTGATTTAAACATCTGATAGAGAAATTGATCACCTTCCTAAATGACTTCTGATTTCATGTTGATGGTATCATAAAATAACCTCAAATTTAGACTGAGAAAACTCCTTTTTGGTTGTAAGCATAATATAGAGAATTGAAAAGCACCTTAGTGGGATGGAAAGGGAGGTATTAAAATAAATGTTGCTGTCAGGGAAGCCTTGGTGTCAGACTTGGGGTTGTGCATTGAGGCTGGAGATGACAGAATGATGAGTTGTAGAAGGCAGAGACTTGTCATGGCAGAAAAAAAAAAAGAAATCTGATAGACATCTTACTTTGAACTGATTGCATTTGTCTGCTTGTGTGCTCTTCTTTAGGAGTTGCTGCAATTGGTGGTGCTTTTACTAAACAAATTCTTCAGGACATGGCTGCTTTAAACAAACGTCCCATTATTTTTGCTCTCAGCAATCCAACCAGCAAAGCAGAATGCACTGCTGAGCAGTGCTATAAATACACAGAGGTAATCCAAGATTCACTTCTCTCCAGTATACATAATGAAAAGAAAATCTGAAATTAAATGTTAAAAGGGAGGAAGACAGAGGGTGGAGTAGGAAGTACTAATCGTGTCTCTGTGTGTAGGTAAAATGAATTAAATAAAATAAACAGGTTCTAATTTTAGTAAGAACATTTCTTACAGAAGAGACAGAATCTTTAAAACAATTCTTTATTGAGAAATGGGATTGTTAACTCTTTTTACAAAGTGATCTATTATGAAAATAGAGGTGAAAATCAAGAGAACTTTGCTTATTGCTGCATTTTTGAAGTGCTAATGAACTCATCCTGTAATTCAGTCTAGAATTGGAACTGGCTGGCTTCATAGTGGATTGTGTTTGGATTTCTTGTCAACCACAGGGTAGTTTCAGTGACAGCTTTGCAGTGTTTAAAAGCCAGATGTAGCCTGCCTGTTCCCTGCTGCACAGCACAGTGCAGGAAGGGCTGCTCATAGTGGGTAATGACATCTGGTAGGCAGAGCACAAGATGAACTGAAGCATTTGGTCTGTCACTGAAACATATAATAACCCACCCATGATAACACTGCATGACAACCAGAATATTCCTCTGGAGAGCTGAACAGCAGCAGTGTCATGGGTGAAACTGCACGTTTGCAGTTCTCTGAAACAGGCATAGATATTTCTGACACACAGCAACTCTGAAGTGTTTCATGGTGACATTTTTCACTGCAACAGTGCTAGCATAAATAAAGAGGTGCCTCAGAGGTGCCTCTTCTGCCACCCTTGAATGGCACTTGCTGGTGCCAGCACCTGCTCCAGCAAAGTGCTCCTCATACAGGGAAACAGTGAGGCTCCATCAGACCTGCAGCATCCTTATCTCAGCATGTCAGGGGTTGGAAGGGAGCTAGAAGATCATCTAGTCCAACCCCCTGCCAGAGCAGGGGCACCTAGACCAAGCAAACAGATGTAACCCAGCTTCTGCAGTGCAAAAGGATGTGTGAAACAGTGACTAACATGATGCTTTCTCTGACTTGTTATAATTTAGGGACGTGCCATCTTTGCCAGTGGGAGTCCCTTCGACCCTGTCACTCTTCCCAGTGGACAGACTCTCTATCCTGGACAGGGTAACAACTCCTATGTGTTCCCAGGAGTTGCCCTTGGTGTTATTTCATGTGGACTAAAGCACATTGGTGAGGACGTGTTCCTCACAACTGCTGAGGTATTGTATTAAAGTTATTTAAGTACCTTCATTTAGTAACTTGCTAATAATGAACCATGAAACAAAGAGTTAAGCATCGTCTCACATTAAAAAACCACTCTTTCTGTGCAAGGTCACTCTTTGCAAGAGATGCTTTTTACAATTTCTGTTTCAAGAAGTGATAATTATAACCTCTTTAAATCCTTCCCTGTAATTTCAGTTGGATACAGTGACCCTCTCTGGCTGCTCTAAACTACTGTGTTAAAACAACTGTCCCATTTCATTCTAGAAGTTGTTTCATTTTGGTTTGAGTAAAATGGTCCCTGTCTATAGAATGCTGATGGATGAAAGGTGACATCTGTGGATTGAATGATGTTTCAAGTTGGCAGGCTACTGGAAAGTCAGAAAAAAAATCTGAATAAAACTTAATCACACACAGACACGTAACAGGGATGTAAAACAGTATCAGAGATTGCAAGGAAGCTTTTAAATGATCTTTTGAGGTAGCAGTTATTTATTGACTCTTCTTTTTTTTGGGAAAGTTTTGCTCTTTTTTTAATGGATGAATTGCAAAGAGGTTCATGTGGGTTTGAAAAGAGTGGTTGGTATTTCCATTTAAAATGGAAGGACTCGAGATGCTGCAGAATTTAAAGCAGCAAACCCATGGATTTTAGAGAGACCTCAGATTGTAGCAGTTGATAAATTTCTAGCTCTTGTGTGGCTACACCTAGTGATAAGACTGGTTGTAAAAAACACTGCCTAGGTGCTTTGCCAAAGCAGAACCATTTCTCTGCTTCAGACTAAATCTCTGGCTAATAAAGCTACTGCTGCATCTGCATTTCAAGTTAAATATATCTGCTTTATTTCTAGGTAATAGCTCAGCAAGTCTCAGAGGAGAATTTGCAGGAAGGTCGTCTGTACCCTCCCTTAGTGACCATTCAGGATGTGTCAGTGAAAATTGCAGTGAGGGTAAGTCAGGCCAGGCTTTTGTGGCCTCTCTGCTTCCCATTCTTTCTACATAATGGAGCATCTGATCAGCAAACACATCTTCACACAAGCTGCTCAAACAAGGTTGGACTTCAGAGTAATCCTCTGGACTCCAGGATCTCCATGGTCCCTTCCAACCCCTGACACCCTGTGATGCTCTTGACTCAGCATCAGAGAAATGAAAATCTTACCTTGATTTTGAACTATTTCATCCTTTTAAAGCCTGTTAAATGTACTTTGAATAGTTTATCATCACCAATTAGGCTTTTCATTCATCTTTCCAGATTGCAGAAGAAGCCTACAGGAGTAACACTGCCTCCACCTACCCTCAGCCCAAGGACCTAGAAGCCTTCATTCGCTCTCAGGTTTACAGCACTGACTATAACAGCTTTGTGGCTGACTCCTATCCCTGGCCTGAAGAAGCCATGAAAGTGAAACTGTAAATATGGAATGGAGAAGGAACAAACCAGCAGCAGTTGAAAAGCATTAAAATACTCAGAACATTTCTGCCTAGAAAAGCCTAAGAATAGCTAATTTTTTAAGATGCAGAAAACTTTTTCTAAATGGTAATATTTGGTTAGAAACTCAGATCAAGAAATCATAGTCATTCTACATCAGAAAATAAAAATTAATCTGAGAAATATATTTGTGTTGTTTGATTCTTTGGATTGTTTTTGTTGGTTCCTTTTTGTGTTGATTCTTTGGATTCTTTTTGTTTGTTTGTTTAACTGAGATATCCTACACGATATTTTGACTAATCTTTTTCTTACTGAAACATCTTCCTGACACCCACCCTCTGGATATTTATAAGCACTGATAGGCCCCTCATCCTCCTCCAAGCTCAACAGACCCAGCTACAGCTCCCCTTTCCCCAGCAGCTATGTCCCAGTATTTCAGTGTGAGTGACACCTCTTGCTGTCCAAAATCCAGACTCCTTATATAACTTCTCTTATTTGTCTGAAAGTTTTCCTTTGACACCAAATAAAATCTGAAAAACGTGTTCACTTCGATGTTGTTTCAGGAACTCTAGGAACTGGCCAAGGTCCATGTGATAGTCATTCCTCAGGCCATAATCACCATGTGCCTGAAGCTGCAGGTCTTCAAAGGCAGGGAAGAGATGATCACCACTCCCCTCTGCAGTCTCCACGTGCTTGCAGGAGATGTGCTTCCAGCTGGGGTACCTCACAACACGCCAGAATTCCTCACAGTGCTCTTGGGGCCCCTCCACACAAATGACACCAGGTTTCCCTGCCAGGCAGAAACCAGTGAGCTTTAACTTCTTTGCAGTGTCAAAGATCTTCTTCCTCAGCTCCTGCCTGTAGATATGATGGCTGTAAATCCAAAGGCGCTGCAGTGTTTCTTTAACCACCACTTCTGAAGCAGTCTCAGGAGAGAGCTGACCTTCCAGGTAAGGCAGGGTGTTGTCTTTCACCCACTGCACAGCTTCGTGTATGCACATTTCACCTGAATCCAAAGAGCTGATGTGAGCAGCAAGGCCAGTGTTGAGCTCAGACTGTTGGTGTCTCCGCAGGGCGTCTGATCTGGCAAAAAGCTGAGGAGCCACGTGAGGATACCTGTGAGGGAGCAGCACCTGCAGCTCCACTTTTACCTTCAAGACAGAAAATGCACAGAGAACATGAATTCTGCAGCTACTGAAAGACATGCCAGACTCTTTTTCCCCATCCAAGGCTGATTATGAGATGTAATATAAGATTACAACATCCTAAAGACTGGAATGACTTCTTCCCTTCTCCTTTTGTCCACTCTTTTCTTGCACCATGCTGGGACTTTTCCAACATAGCTAATGTTATCTTCTGTTGTTTTCAGAAATAATGGAAATAGTGCTGTGGCTTGAAAGAAGTTGCCCTCTGGGGACACTTCTAGTGGATCTTCTCAGTGTTACTACAGAGAGAAACTAACATATATTGTGTATAGAGGTATGTGGCAAGGCCATTGGAACCAGGTGATCTTTAAGGTCCCTTCCAGCCCAAACAATTCTAAGCATTATTATTACTATTTTAAGCAAGTATTCACTCTAACAGGGGCAGCATTCTCAGGATCATTGGGGATAAAAAGAGTGATGTACATTTTAGACTGGGATAACCTCTAGATTATTTTGCCTGATCTCCTACAAACCACAGGCTGTTAAATTTATCTCAATTACTCCTAAGTTCTCGTGGACACTGCATGCTGCTGCTGTCAGTTGTCCATTCCCATCAGTAATTCTATTTGCCTTTCTTGCTCAAAAAAACCCCCTCAAAACCAAGAAAAAACCCTTAAAAAAAAAGCTTGTCTAGGTGACCCTGCTCTG
>VYZU01089596.1:5254-23906 GCA_013401355.1 Ceyx cyanopectus
CTACTACAGAAGTATCAGAAATGGTAAGAGACTATGGCTGTACTGTATTTTCCTGGAATGGTTTACTAATAATTTTATTTAGAATGCCTGCTGTCCTCAGGAGGTGTATTTTAAGAAATAAAAAAGGTATTTTTCTTTCACCTTTTATTTCTATGTCGCTTTACATAGTAATAGTTATAAAACTATTAAATGCAAGATTAATATTGCTAGTCCCACATGATCTAAAGCATTTGGTCTAATAAAAATCTGTAACTTTATTCCGGATTAATTTACTGCTTATGAAATATGCTGGATTGACAGAATCTGGAAGCAAGTTTGTATATTTATCAACAGAAGACTTTTCATAACAGTAACATGCCAACAGTCATATATTATGCTGTACAAGTCATGTAGTAGAGATTAAATTCTGTCTTTAACTTCCACTCATAAGGTACAAAAGATTGTTTAAACCTTTGCAACTGCTTTGCAGCCCACTATTGAGAATACCACTAGGGCACTGAATAGAAACAGCTGTGACAGTGTATTTTATAGCATGGCTCAGTAACAAACAGGATTTCATATCATGAGAGGGTAAAAATAAGATAGTAACAACTTTTAAATATAATTTACAATGTATCCAAAGAAGTTTTAATATGTCCATTTTCCTAACCTTTCTTAAAACTATTAAAACTAGCAGGTAGCATAAATAAACTTTTTCCTACATGACAGCACAGTTGATAATAAAATAAAAAGAGGATCATGAGAAAAAAACTCTTGGCGCAAAGAAGCCTCACAAATGCATTATCACCCAACACAACAATACAAGAAAGGTCAAACTGACTCACTGCTATTGGAAGATAATAGTATACATTTATAAATGGTGGAAAAAGACAGCTGATCCAATAAATACTAAATGCTCCCTCCTCTTGGGTTCTCAGGGAAACTGTCACTTCATCACAATGACTACAGCACTTTTCAGAACTGAACAAAGTCAATATAAATGCCTTCTGAACTAAAAATAGGGTGAGCACTGAGGTCTCAAAAAGGAATAAGACTAACAAACTATAAAAACTTAACTCATTCTATGATTCCATAAAACAAAACCCTAACAATAAACAGTGCAGTCCAATACCAGTGAAATAAAAATAAATCCTACATACAATAAACAGTGAAGAAAATCCATGGTTTTTACTTGACCAGTGATGCCAATAATTAGAATTTTACAAGAGTTCTATATTTTTTCATTTTTTTCTTTTTAATAAATGAATAAATATTAAAAAAAATCACAAGAATCTGAGCTTCTATTTTCAAAGCTAAATTTATATATTTTGTAGCCTTTGGTAGAACATTGAAATATAGAAAACATAAATCTGAGAAGCACTAAAAAGAAGTCCAACACAAAAAGTGGAGGGTATTATTTAAGATGTTCACAGATTTAGATCAAATTCATAACTAGTTTAAAAATTATTTTGTGATTTTTGGACATTATATTTCTTTGGCAATAGGGAAGAAGAGCTTTCTCAAAAATGGCAGAAATAGAAAAGACAAAAAAACTCATGGAAGAACTTAGATGTTACAACGTGATGGCAAGCAGACTTTTTGTACTATAATTGCCTGAATATAATTTTTTTCATAAGCAATGAAGGGCAGTTCTACATCAACACAACTCTTCCTTCAGGAAGAGAATACTTGTGACAATAGTGTTCAGAATTATCATTTATGATCCTGATGATGGGACAGACCACACCCTCAGTGATTTTACATATGACAGAAAACTGGTAAGAGTGGCTAATGCACCACACTGGTCTACTACTACTCAAGATTACCTCAACAGGCTAAAGAAATGGGCCAAAATTTTCACAAAGACCAACAAAGGGAAATGTCAAGTCTTCCCTATGGAGAGGAATAAATCTGGTTCCAGTGTGTGTCCCATATGGAAAACAGTTCGGCACAATCCAGGGTGTCCTGGTAGACAAAGTTAGACACCAGCCAACAGTGTGTCCTTGCAGCAAAGAAGGCCAATGGTATCCTGTGTTGATAGCAGGTCAAGAAAGGTAATCTTTCTTCCCTACTGCACTGGAAAGATGTGCTGGGTCCAGTGCCGGGCAAGTGTGAGAGCCATGAGGACACACTGGAGCGAGTACAGAAAAGGGGTTCAGGAACTGGAGAATCTGGCATAAAAGGCCGAGAGCTGGGATTGTTTGGTCTGGAGAAGGCTAAGAGGGATAATAAATACCTGATGGGGCAGAGTAAAGATGACAGAGCCAGACTTCTCAGTGGTGCCTAGTGACAAGAGGAAATGGGCGTTAACTATAACACAGGAAATTCCATTTAAACATATGAAAAAAAATCTTCACTATGAAGGTGGTCACACAGAGGAACAGGTTGCCTAGAGAAGTTGTCGAGTCTCCATCCTTGGAGGTACTCAAAATCCAATTGGACAAGGTCCTAACTAACCTGCTTTTGAAGACCCTGTTTTGATCAGTACTTGGACCAGATGACCTCCAGAGATGCCTTCCATCCTTAACCAGTGTGTGAGTCTGAACAGGTTATACAACTCAATCTTCCAGAGGACTAATTCTATCTCTAGATTTCAATCTCTTCTTCCATGCCTCCTTCTCATTAAGCTTGTCAGTATGACAGATGATTGATATTGCTGATAACTAATTTCTACCTAATGTACAACCTACAGTGTAAGTCCAGATAACCAATTCTGATAAACAGTGGCAGCTCCACAGCCATTACAATATTCTTGCTTTCCATTATAAAAATGAATTCTGATGAGTTATTAACTAAAGGTACATTAAATTAATTTTTTTCAACCCTCTTCATACTTTGTTTCAGTGTAGCACAAGCCTATCATGAGCTATTTTCCCTCTAATGAGTCAAAAGATAAACAGTGGTTTTAGAAAATGTTAAAAAAAACTTTTTTGAACACATAAGCAATTAAAAATTGTTTTAAATAGTTCAGAGCTATACATAAGATATATATATACACACTGTCCTGGTTTGGGTGAAAACCAAGCAAATTCTGTCCAGTGATTTTACTTTTCAGCTTAGGTTTCTAACTAACTGCACTTTCTAGAGTTAGCAGCATGTTTTGCAGACAGTGTCTGCTTCTAACAGTGATAACACCTCATGTTTACAGTTACTGCCAGGGATGGAATGCAAAACCAAGGCCATGGCTAGAGGTTGTGTGTTGCACTGGGGGGTGCAGAAAGTGAAAGACCACACCTGCGGGGAGGAGCGGACAGGACAGGTGACCCCAAACTGACCAACGAGGTATTCCATCCCATACACGTCATATCCAGTATATAAGCTCGGGGGGTCCGGAAGTTCGCCCCTTCTTCTTCGGGAGTCCTTCTCTTTTTGGCCCTTTTTGCCCTTATTGCCCTTCGCTCGCCCTTTTGGTCCCTTCTTCGCCCTGTTCCGGCCCTTCTCGTCCCTCTTCGCTTCCGGTCTACCCCTTTGGCTTTGGCTCTTCTCTTCGCTCCGAGACCCGGTGCCAGAGTCCAGCTCCTCCACAGCGTCCGTGAGGGTGACGTAATTACCATCGGGGGGAGGTTGGGTTCGGTACTGGCTTTGTACATATTTGTATATACTTCATTTTCATTTTTTTTAATTAAATTGTTTTAGTTCCTTTTTCTAATCACTAAGTCTCTCTCCCTTATTCCTTTTCTCTCCCCTTTGGGGAGGGAGGGGGGTTAAAAGAGAGCGGTCTGTTATCGGTTTGGGGGTTGCCCTGACTCCAAACCGCGACACACACACACACACAAACATATATGTGAAAAATATATCGAAGTTATGGCAAACTCCTAGAAATTAAATTGGGAATTTGAGCAGTGCCACAGGTGGAAGAGTTGAAAAAGATTTTTAATATAACATCACATTCTGTGGTGTTTTTTCATCTGAATATAGTATGATTAAGCACTTCATTCAAGATTTAAGACAAGGTTGGTTTCTGTCCATCTGACTGATATTGGCAGCCCCGTCACTAGTCTTGAGAACAGGACTGTTATTCCTAGAGGAACAGAATGCAGTTTGATCTGCCTGGAGACTTCATACTGACTTGGACAAGGGCAAGGTAGGTTGCTCATGTGAGTGGGTCCAAGTGTCAGATCAATGTGAATAATCTTGTGCATGCAGCTGTTAAAATAAAGTCAGCTTGCCCAACATTTGGAAACAGATGTTGCAAGTGAACAAGTGGGGTTTGGATGTCTATCTTCTGCAACAAGCTCTAAAAATTGAGAGAAGAAAAACCTAGCCACTGTGTATGAGGCAAACAGAAAGACAAGTTGTAAGAAATCCATGTTAGTCAGGACATGATGATTCCAACTAGTATGAGGCTGTTCTTAAGTTTACCTGATTGAAGAACTGCTCACAGCTTGTCAGAACTTCAGAGCTCTGTAACAGAATTGAAATGAGTATGTAGCAGCTTTCATTATACAGAAGCAAAAAATAATTGACATTGACTACCTGCTGAGAGAACATCAGTACTAATGTAATGAACTTCAATTTGCAGAAGACAAAAAATGCTTTGTCACAGTGATGAAAAGATACTACTAAACACTTGTCTTCCAAAGTGTCATGAAGAGCTGGAGTCCTTGAAAAGAGCATAGAAAGAAAATCATGCTCCATGATAGTTCTAAAGAACTATCCACTCTGGCTGCTAGAGTCTGTGTGCCTCTTTATATGCCTAAATATGCTATTATGACTATCAATAAATGCATAGTCTACATAAGTTCTGCATATACACACAAGTGTGTATACATATCTAGACATATGCACATATATGTGTGTGTTTATGAACACACTTATCTGTATATTGCATACAAACTTATGTAGTTGCAGTATATGTTCATCCAGGAAGGCAAGCTGGAAAGCACAATGAATGGTCATGAAGAATTATCAAACAGACCTCATAGCTCCTAGAAATTTCTTGAAAAAGTACTACTAAAACATACATGAAAATATAAGAATCCTCAAAATAGATGGTAAAGTTATGTGAAGCTTAGCAGAGCCACCAAGAGCATGAGGAGTTCCAGTAATGAACATAAGAAGAAAGAAATAATATAAATGTTTGAAAATTTGATATGCCCTGATGAAGGAAGGATCAGGAGAAAGAGTGCATTCTGTATAGCTCCCCAGAACCACCACACAGATGGAAAGCTAACAAATCTACAAATCAGATATTCAGAAATGAGTACAGAGCATAAACTGACACTAAACTGTTTAGAAGTCAGTCATTCCTTAAACCAATAACAGAAGAGGGGAAATATTTCAATTATTTGTCTAAACATGTAAACAGAATAAATTCTTTAGAACTGCAGATTATGTTGATAAATAAACCAATGTAACAGAAGCACAGCATTTTAATCAAATGAGGATTTGACACACTGATGCTGAAAATGTCTCATGTGGGATGAATCTGGAGAATTATACTTCCTAGAAAGTCAGAGATTTTAGAAAACAAAGAAACACAGTCTGTGTTCTTTACAGCATATTGTCATGAAAAAGCATCCCTGCAGTTCTGACTGTGGGCTCTAATGCAAAACTGGTAAGAGCCATGGGCATTTTGGGAAGCACTTCTGGAAAAGACTAGGACTGAAGCAGCATGACAAAATCTTATTTTCTTATATACCAATATTATATTCCTTCATGTGACATGTGTTTCTTAATCAAGCTGTGCTGCTTATTCTGCTCTGTGTGGTTAAAAACATCACAACAGAGACCCCTTCTTTACAGAAGTCTCATACAGATAGACATGTTTTGTCCTTGCACATATGCAAGTGAGAACAGAATTTGCATGTATTTCTCCGCTGACAGGGGAATTTATACAATATTTGGTATTCTGTGTATACTGTGTTGGTTAACAAGACATTGAGTCTGTCTTTGAGAGCCTACATTTTGCTGCAATATTGTGAACATTTATTCAAGTTGGATATGCTTTTGTTTTTCCATATAGAGTGCAGAGAAAAAAAGTCCATTGCTTTGTGTCTTTAGTCCTGCTTGATATCCTGTTCCTGCCAGGCAACATCTTGAACTCCAGCATCTCATGATCACTAAGGCCAAGGCTGCCCTCAACCTTCACTGCTTCAAACAGATTCTCCCTGTTGGTGAGGATAAGTTCCACCATTGCTCCCCTCCTGGTTGGCTCCTCCACCATTTGCATCAAGATGTTATCATCAATACACTGGAGGAACCTCCTAGACTGTGGATGGATAGCTGAACTGCCCTTCCAGCAAGTATCTGAGAGTAAAAATTCTCCATGAGAACCAGGGTCTGTGATTGTGAGGCTGGTGTTAGCTACCTATAGAAGGCCTTCTGAAGTTCCTGATCAGGTGGCCTGTCCCCTGACACCCACAACTGTATCACCCATGCCAGCCTGTCCCTTAATTTGCTCCCACAAGCTCTCAACTCTCCCCTCATCCACCCTTGGACAGAACTGAAGGCATTCCAGCTGCTCCCGCACATAAATAGGAAATCCACCACCTTGCCTTGATGACCTGTCTTTCCTGAAACAGACATAGCCATCCATGACCACATTCCAGTCATGTGAGCTGTTCCACCATGTCTTTGTAATTGCCACCAGGTCATAATAATCCATGTGACCACACATGGATTTCTAACTCCTCCTGTTTATTCCCCATGCTGCATGTATTGGTGTATAAACACTTCAGGGATGGAGCCGAGTATAGTTTTCAGCCTTGAAGGAGGGTAGACCCTCTGATTATCTAAAATGCCAGTAGGCCCAGTTATCACCCCTTCCCCATTCATATCTAGTTTAAAGTCCTGTACATGAGCCCTGATAACTCCTGCCCCAAAATCCTTTTCCCCCCCTGAGACAAGTGCATCCCTCCTGCAACAAGTATGCCAGGTGTCTTGTACAGCAGCTCATGATCAAAAAACCTAAAGCCTTTCCAGCAGCACCAGCCCTGGAGCCAGGAGTTGATCTGTTGCTTCTTCCTGTTGATTTCCTCATTCACAGTTGCCACTGAAGGGATAGAGAACACAGAATGTGTTCCTGATCCCTTAAGCAGCTGTCCCAATGTTCTAAAATATTTTTAAATTGATGTTAGACTCCTTCTACCCACTTCATCACTACCCAGCTGACATACTAAAATGGGGTAATAATCAGAGGGCTTTACTGGGGCAGGACGTTTGTCCAACACACCCCTAACCCATGCCCCAGGGATGCAAAATCCTGGCTTTTTTTTCATGTAAACACTGAAGATGAGCTACTACTAGTAATTAGTAACTCCCAGTTGTTAACCTTGCTAATTAGACAAAAATAATGTAATTATAATTACTAGTTATATGAAAATATTACCTAAAGTGTAAAGAGTAAGAAAGACAAAGATTGTGAACTAAAACCAAAAGGTTTTAAAATTATAAAGTTAAAGAGAATAAAATTATTTCTGATCTTCATACCCCAAAGGGATACTAATACTTTAAAAGAAGCAAAGGGCAGCAAGGATTATCATAGATATACAAATGCTTCTGTAAAAGAACTGACCTTTAAACCTTGGGCATGTAACATAAGCCTGTAAAATCAGGGATTGCAAGAGGAACATGAATAAAGGAGTGTTTATTGTTCATCTTAAAACAAAATTGGACTTAAAGGACTGAAATATTCAGACTGGAAGTTCAAAACAGGAGATATGCTATCACTTCCATCATAGTTGAATTCTGAGCATGCAAGAAAATGATGGCCTCGGTTTGCACAGGCTCAAAACATTTCTCCCAATTCATGGAAGAAAAAAGGCAATAACAGCTGGCTGATGCAGAATATAAGTACAAATGAAAAACATAAAAATATGGTTGCTCCTTGCCATGGATTGGGGTCAAAATAAAGCTATATATTTTTTCACAGTGTGGTATGACTTCTCATACAATATTATAGTACATTTAAGCTATTACAGTGCCATTTCCTAATCTCAGTTTCCAGGATGGTTTCCTGTATCTCGTCTACTAATCTCTACTAATGTATCATCATCCTTGATTTCCTTCTTATTTTCTTAACTTAGTGTATTCAATTTAATCTCTAGAGCTGTCTCATTTTCAAACATACATTTACTAATATATGTGGTTTAAACATATATGCGAATACATATATCACCTGTACATACATTTTATATATGTATCCACACATTGTAGAAACACTACAGTGATACAAATTTATAAATTATGACTATTCTTAGTAATCTTCTGCTTGGTTTGAGGGACATTTCCCGATCATTAGAAATTACTAGGTAATTTACTAATAGGTTGCATGTTACAGAACTCAGTTCTGAACTTTAATGAAGAATTTACATCCTTCCTATGTGAACTACTGAAATTTCAAGTATGGAGAAAATAATGGAGAAAAATAAGATCTTCAGAAGTAAGATGACTTTGGATTCAGTTGCAAATCCTGACACTGATTTGAAGCAATGCATTTTACCTTCTGGGAAAATATTACTGTTCCAAAGTATCAACCATGATTGTCAAGGACATTCTTCCAGCTTCCTGTAAGAGAATTTTCCTAAATTCTGACAAGACATGCAACAGAGTTGGTTTATGATTTCCTGTTTTATGCTACAATCAGTTCCACAACCAATATAGGTTGATATATTAAAAAAATACATGTGTTTTTCTGGCCCAAAAATATTTTTTATATTCTGTAGGTAGAATGAAAGACAATATATTTACTGTAGACACAGACATCTGACTGATGCAGCATAAGAAATGATAATTGTTTATTTGCCAGTTTGCCGTAACATTCCAATTCTTTTTCTTAGCTCCAGTTTAGTACTGAGCTATACTCAATCTGCATGCCATAACAGGTCTGTAAAAACTCCTTTCAAATCGATAAGGATTTTTCTTTAAGATACATCAGTCATAGGACGGTGCACATAGTCAAATGGACAAGGATATCCTAGAGTAGAAGTTACAGTCAGGCAGATTGTGTTATGAGCTTTTTTTATGCTGGTAAGGCTGGGTTGAATAAAACAGCACAGTAGAGTAATGGTACATAGCCAATTAATATTTACCATATCTCAAGATCTATTTTTCCATTGTGTGTGTAAATCTTCTTTTGCTAGTTGAGTGGGGTTACAGTTTTAACGCAATATAGAAAAGAAAGGAAAGCATGTCAGTAGTGGTCAATTTGAAAATGGGAAAACTTAGCTTCCCTAACAGATTTTTTTTTTTTTACTTTTTCTCTGGTTGAAAGCCTGACTTTCCACATAGATGTAAACAGTTTATATATGATGCTGGTAATAAAACAGTTGTTTTACTCTGAAGTAATTTACACCAACAGTAATTCCAGTAACATAGCATTGCTGTCTCACAAAATAACTCTCAAAAATAAGCTAACATATTGAGTAATTAAGTTCAGAAGATCACATATAAAATTAAATTCTAATGGTTTTGTTCATTACGAAGTAAGACGCTAAAGGGTCAAAATTTATAATCCTTTCAATTTCTGTTATCCATGCAGAATATAGTATTTATACTCTATTCTATATTCTCTACTCCTCATGATTTACAGTCTAATGTCACCATATAACAAATTTTATCCTACTTTTAGCTTTAATGATCTTAAATTTTTGCTGGGCAGTTGAGGACATCATCATTCCCAGGACAAACAAGATTTCACTAGAAGCCTCAGTCAACAAAAGTCAGATGACATGATGGCTGTTGACTATTGCTTGGCAGACTGAATTATTTGTTCTATTACTTTCATGGCACTGAGGTAGAGTGGCAAAACATTTCATGATTGCAAGTCCCATTTCTAGTATTCACGCATACACAAAATAAATTTCATCCTAATGCTAATAGTAGGACAAAAAGCACTATTAAGGGGACAAATGTACTGATGAAACATGAATTTGAAGGTTAGATGTGAAGGTTCTCCATTCTGTCAGTGAAGCAGTTTCAAGCACAATTAATTTTTTATATCTTACATTGGCAAGTATCTGCTGCTAAGTGTCTAATAAAAGTCACTTATTAGCAAGTCATGAAGGAAAAGATTAAACTCCACTTATTTGATTCCTCAATTCCAACAGAAGTTCAGCATTTAGATGACAACTTTCATTTCTCAAATTCAACTCGTGGCTCAGAATGAGAGCCCTGGTGAATGCATTTATATCTACTGTCTGTTTGAAAGTAATTAGTGGCCTGCCATGTTGTAATTTGGTACTATAAACCTCAATAGGCACTAAACTATTTTTTTAATTGATGTTATTATTACTATTAATGGTAGCTTAAGAAATATGAGGAATATGTGCACAGAGGTTGGTAGCCTGGCACATACAAGGAAGAAACCGCAGGTGATGGCACAAATATACCAGAATACAAATTCTGTCTAAGCTAGGAAGCTTACTTATTCAAGGCTCTCAAAAATAAATAAGAGATAATCACTTAACTATGCACTTACAGTAAATGACTTCTGGGAAAGGAGTATGAGCAACTTACATAAAAGATTTATTATAAGCCTTATTTTCATAATTCAATCTGCAAGTTTTTCCATATGAAACAAATAGACTCAAAGAGCAGAATAAGGTTTCCACATTGGAAAGTGGCTACTAGTCTTTGCATTCTGGAGCATGAAGTATTGCTTATTATCACCTTCAACAAACAGAAAACTGTATATAAAAACACAGACTCATATTTACTCATCACAGCTATGACCACTCCAAAAAAATAAAAAAAATAAAAAAAATTGAAACCTGACATCTATGGTTTGTCCTTTGGTTCATACACCTCCATTTCTGTCAGTCTGTTGGGAATGAGCATTGCTACTGCTGGGGTACAGGAGACAGAGCGGTTTCCACTCTCCAGTCACAGAACAGATCATATATATGATAGTGATGGCTAATTACAAACTATTAATAGCCACATTATAGCTAATTAAAATAGTAGATTACTTTACTGTCTGGAAGCATCTTACAGGATGCTTCAGACTATATTAAGTATTCTTTCCAGAACTCTTGAGCTAAATATTGCCGTTTCCTTCATTACATGTTTTATATATGTTCAGGACTCTACTCAGTATACCAACCAAAAGAAAAAGAGAGGCTATGTTTAGAAGAAATTTTCTTGTTTTCAAACACTAACTTTGGGGGTTTTCAAGTCCATGCACAAATACACCCAAATACAAATTCTGCCTAAGTACCAAAGTATATAATTTTTTATTTATTTTTTTTTTTTTTTATCCACTAATGCATTATTACTGTATTTGTCTCTATCTTCTTTTTCCATGTCTCTTCTTCCTTGGTTTTCAGTTAACCTTAAAGCCACCATTAAAACAATTTCCTTTCCTCATGTCAGCTCCCCTGTCATAACTGAATTATCAGGAAGCAGAGGCGGAAGGAGCAATAAATGCCATCCAGTCTGGCACTGGAAAGGATTGGTATGTTATTTTTGTTACCAAATGCACAGAAACAATTTCAAACAACCAGAAAAAAATGTAAAAAAAAAAAATAAATCCATAATCACAGGAAAATATTAATAGCTTTTTGTAGTAAAATAATCTTATTCTTTTTTCAGATTTATGTATTATTTCAACTGGCAATTTTCATTTTAGATGCCCAAGATAAAAAATCCTTGGTGTCTTCTACTTTAATTCTTTATTATGTTTGAAGCACCAGTGGTTTTTCTTGTGTAAAATTATAGTGCCCTGAGAAACAGCTAGGATTTTTTTTCAGATTTGCTGGTGTTTAAGAAGTGTCAGTGTCCCTGATTTTAGCCACAAAGATCATGGAGAAATTTTTAAGTCACAATCATGAAAGTCAGCATCATTCTAAAAGACCTCACTTTAATTTTGACTTGACAAGCAGAAAGCAGTCTAAACCAAAACAGCTTTTGTACATTACTCAGAAGAAAAACAGAAGGAAAGGCCAAGTCCACAGAACCATAGAAGATCTCAAGTACAAGTTTACAGCTGTAAGTTGTCAGAATGGAACAGAGAGAAGAGGTATTTTGATAAATGAGAAATTTTCTACCTCAAGATGCTCTTGGATCAAGATGACTCTGCAGTCCTGTTGCCAATATTGGCAGATAAGCAACAAAGTTCTGTGGCAACTCATATATGCTAATGACAACCCAACAATTTAAAGCTAGAGAAATGTCAGTACCTATATTTGGTCTGCAGTCCAAAAAACATGTTGAGCAATTATTTCAAAATTTAACATGCACTGAAAACAATTTGATCCTTTCAAATATTTTACTTTCCACACTAGATATGCTCCTAAACCACTTACATTTGGTGAAGATTTTCAATGTGCATAAAAATAGTAGAAACTGCAACATATCAGTAATGACCATTTTTCACTTATTTTAACACACTACATACATTATCACATCTGGTCACATCTGACACAGGTGGTGCCTCCACTGCCCACCATTGCCAGTGCCAGGCTCCCATACTCTCATCAGCCAGAGGCCTAAACATCGACATGTTTGCATGGGACCTCTGTCTGGGTGCCCACAGCTTTTCTAGCAACAGCCTTCAGTCTGATAGCAACCATGACTAAACTCTACAACATCCAACACCTTTCAACTCAAGGGGCAGTTGAGCTTCACTGACCACTTAGAGGGTTTGAGCTTACCTTGTACACTGGCAGAGGCTCAGTGTCCTGCCGTATGTGCTGCAGGTAGCTGAAGTCCCCACAGGGGCATCCAGGATAATACATACCAGCATTAAGTATAGAATGAGTTACAGAGGTGCTCACAGCCCCTGGCTGCTCAGCCTGCACTCTTTGGGTGGCAACTAGTCACTACCCTCCCAGAGGCTTCTTATAGCCCAGAGGGCTGATCAACAGCAGGTGGTGCTGGCTCCACCCAGGCTTCTTATAGCCCAGAGGGCTGATCAATGGCAGGTGGTGCTGGCTCCACCCAGGCTACCTCAGCAGCCTGCCCACCAACTGGTAGCCCCCAGCATAGGCAAAGGGATTCACCCAGCTTGAAAGAAGCCCCCAAAAGAGCTTTTTGTTGTCCCTTTTTTTCCGCAGATCCTTTCCCCCAGTGCAGTCTTACCTGCGCTGAAGCTGGTCACCACATAAATATTCAGTTTTATTCCTGACTTCATTGACCTATATACCCTCCACATAAACCACTATTCCACTGGACTTGACCACTTTCTTCTTGATAAGAAGTTTGCAAGAGATGAAAAAAACCATCATCAGATGGAAGATTGTTAGCCTTTGATCCTCCTCTTCTTCCCAGTACCAGTTCCAGAGGACATAGGAGAAGAAGCAGTGTTCTCTCTGACTTTGTTTTTTTCAGAGATCTAAGCTTATTTTGCCTGAACTGAGGTACAAATAGTGTCTAGGAAAGAAAACTGAAACTATGTGGCCATGAATATATTCCCACAGTGCATAAGAAAGAGGATAATAATTTAGTAATACTAATGGTGGTGAAAGATGTCAGTCCACATACAAACTCTTACAGAATAAATTTGTGCTTGCCTTAGTATTTCATTTTATGGGTTTTATGTTCAAATATAACAACTTCTTGTCCTTTAAACGTGCAAGACATGAATGAGCAATTTTTATTGTGTCAACAGCATTTTAAAGTAATTATTAAAATGGCAGGCTTTTATTAGTATTTTAATCCACAATGTACTGTAGAAGTGATTAAAAGTTAGTATTATAATTATGATATGGCAATATATACCTATTTCTAAAGGGTGCTGCAGAACACTTTATTACATGATTAACATTAAAGAGTTATAATAACCTCCCTTGTAATCAAGTAAACCATAAAGAGAGTCCTTGACTGGATCTGAGAAAACCTGCAGTTCTGCACTTGTGTTTGTAGAATGAGAGCAAGTAGGAAAAAGAAAAAAAAGTAGCTGAAAATATGTATCATCCAGGGAAAGGAGAAGCAAGTCTTCCACCTCTGTGCTTATGTGATAGTAGGAAGCAAGCACTGTTTTTGCTAGAGGTAAAAAGTGATCTTGTCATGTTTATGTGGGGGGACAGGGATGATTCCAGGAACAAACACATGTAGAGCTGGATGAAGAATGAGCCATTCTAAAGAATAACAACTAGAAGGTAATTAATAGACAGTAAGGAAGTGAATGAATTATTATTAAGTCCTATATTTAACTTTAAAAAAACAAAAAAACAAATATTTTTCCAAATATTTGCAAGCACTTTTGAATGCTTTTATGACCTTTTCAAAGAAACACTGAGGTGGAGTAACCTCTCCATTAAAGACCAATATTTCCAGACTATCAGGATGGTCAACAGGTACTTCAACCTGCGTAGGTAAAGCAGAAATAGAACATGCCAAAAGCAAATATATAGGTTAGCAAATGTTACGCAACTGTGAGTTGAGTCTATGCAACTAATGTTTTTCCTGGTAAAATTACTTCTTTTTTTTTTTCTGATAAATGTATTGTGAGCATTCAGTGAGAGGTCAAAGGCTGCTCGATGAAATTTCCATGAAGTTTATATTAATTGATATTTGAAACTACTACAAGGAGAAAAAATAGGAGAAAATTCACACCACTTGTAAACCACTTTGTTTTCTCTCTTCTCTCTTTTTTCCTTTTCCTTGCAGATGCATTTCACATATGATATAAACAAGATCAGTCTCAGCAAGAGGTACTTTCTGAGAGGTATTTCAAAGGTACATAGGACTTACAGAACAATGTATTTGACATTGACAATTAATTGGATATTATTTTAAGGGACCAAAAGAAATTAATGGTTTCACTATTCATGAGAATTCTGTTCTAATCAGAGGTTTCTATCTTATTTTAGGTACAAGAACTTCCACTAATACATTTTTTTACAGAGTTTATACTGAAAACCTAATAGCTTCACTGTTAGTCTTCCAAAATCTCCTTCGTGCAGCTGAGCTATTTTTCAAAATCCAGCCAAATCCCTAGAGACCACTTCTGAACTCCAAAATAGCTAGTTACTTATCAGTTTTTTTCTTCTTGGTACAGTTTTGCACCAATTTTTAATCTCAGCTTGTTCCTTAGACAACCTACTGTTTGAGACGATTTTGGCATAAAATACAAGTCAGGAGGAAATAATGTATATTAAAAATAGCTGGGATTTAGCAAACATGAAAGGCCTGCACTCACTTGTATTTACTTGTATTTACTTTTCAAGTCTTCATTCGAAGTCATAGATGGTATTATGAAACACAGAATAACAAAATCACAGCATACAAATTTAACAACTGCCTTTAAATGCATGTTCTTCCACTAAGTTTCACATAAAGCTATTTCTTACAGAGACTAACTGGATTTATTCTTTTATATTTTACACCTTAATACCTTGTTCCAACCCACCATGGGAAAAAAGAATAATGTTATATTGTTACCTCCAAGTCATCAGATCTGAGTCTGTCACAGCAAAAGAGATTCTATTCCTAATTACAGGTACCCAACAGAAACAAACAAACAAACAAAACTCACAACCCCCCCCTCCCCCCCAAAAACCCAACCCACAAAAACAAAAACAAACAAAAAACAAACACCACAAAAAAACAGGAAACAAAAAACCAACCTCAAACCAAGCCAGATGAAAAGCTAATTAATATAATGTTACCTGTATTTCACTTTGAATTAAGTATTGAAATAATGATGAATTTATGCAATGAAGAACACAGTTTGCATTGAAGGGAATTTCAGCATATTATTCACTCTTATTGTCATAAGAGGTGTGGGATAGCAACAAAAGTTCCAAGGTTATGTGTAGGCCTGGACTTAATGCTGAAGAAATATAAAAGCTCAGCCTTTTGCAGTGGATGCCTTTATCATAATTTTTCAAAACCATTTATGAGCAAAGAGTGCTATAAACACATATCCTTTTCCAAAATTACTGAGAAATAAACAGTTATTTAAAATCTTAGCAAGACATTTGCAAAGCAGGAAAACAAAATGTTGGTTTGAAAGATAAAGAGTAAAAGAAAGAACACAACATGTTAACAGAAAAAATGTTGGGTTCAGTTTAATGCTGAAACAAGATATAATGATACATTTCCACTTTTTGAGCATAATATGAATTTTCAGTTGTATGGGTTTTTTTTTTTCATGTCTCTGGTACACTTAAAAAGATTTTTTTAAAAACTCCTAAAATTTCTGTGTTTTCATTAGGCTTTTCTATTGTAGCAATAGACACAAGCTTTTAGAAAGACATTCTTATTTTAGAGGCTTATGGTTCTACAGGTCACAGTAGACTGAAGCAGTCCCAGCATCCTCCTTCTCTTTTCTTCTCAGTGTGTGGGGGGGAAAAACTGTACAGTTTAATATAATGGTAATAGAAAATTTATAGCTAGACAATGCTGACAGTTGTTTCAGGAATGCGGAACCATCAAAAAGGCTCATATGACCTATCAGAGTTACTTTGGGCAACTAGTATCTTCAGCAAATAGTGAGATTGAGTAATGAAGGTTCTCTAAGCTCTGTGCCCTTCTTTTATTTTTCAGTCTCTTTGGTTAAAATAAGCTCTTCATCATTCCCACCCAGTGACTAGTGGAGTACACATTGTGCTGCATGCAGCTTGTACAGCATGAGACAGACACATTGATGTAGCACCAGCAACATCTGAGAAACAAATCTGTCACCTGATCACCTTCTGACTCCTCTTGACCACTGTTCTCTTGGTGTGCCAACTCCCCCAGTGCCTTTTGATAATCAGTGACTGTATTATCCTAGTACCAATCATAATTAGCAAAGATTTTTCAGTGTTAAAATGTGGCAGTTATATTACTATTAATACAAATCATTTCGTTCTCTCAAATTTGATCAAATTAAACAGAGAACAGGATTAATCAGTAATTAAATTAGACAAAAGGTAAAACACACATTAGTAATTCACACTTTATAGTCAATTCTTTACACTGAGGTAAAAATACAGTGTAATTGCACAGCTTCTTTTTTTTTCAGTAGTTCTTACTAGAACTGAAAGGAATATTATTAGATTTTAAAAGAGATGAAACATTTTCACTGTTGATAAAACATATATGTATTCACTTCAATTCAACAAAGTCTTAAGTCTGGACTTAAATTCACCTTTGCATGTATAAGAGCTATTTCCTTTTTTTGCTGGTTCATTTGCTGCTCACAGAAACAGCAATTAAATGACTGCTAAATCTCACAGTTCCAACTCATTTAGTACCAGTTAAAGTATGTCCAAGATGCGTGAAATAGAAGTGATCAGCAATGATTTACATTGGAGTGTACATGTGTGCTGGGAAAACCTTAGCCTATGCTGTACTTAAAAAAGTATAAAAATCCCAGACAAAGTGACACATCCTATTTGTATTTCATGAACATCCAACAACCAGGAATGGGGTGGAGGGTGAAGGTGATGTGGTTATCCCCTTATCCTTTGCCAGGTGACCTCTACCATTGAGATAGAGGAATTAAGAGTTTTAACTCTGAAAACAGAGTCCAGTTCTTAAACTGGACATAGAGGTCATCGATCTTCCACTGCTTGAGCCCTGGAGGGCCAAAACTACTCATTATCACATTATTCTGTTTATGCCTCTTTGCACTATTTTAATACGGTCAAACAGCCAAGCTGACATACTGGCTGTGCATCCCACATGCCTTCTGAATACTTCCTTCGCCCTTTCTGGCTCTCCAAGCTTGCCCAGCATCTTGTGAAATGTTGCACCTGACCTTTTCAAAAGGCCATGGCTATAGCTCTGTTTATAACACAGATATCACAGAGAAGTCTTCCTTCAGTCTTCCTTCCCCTAAAACATTCACTGTTGAAGGTGGCAGTGCATAACTTGAAAGTGTTTTTCATGCAGCAGAAGTAGAAATGTGTGCATGTGCGCATGCACACACGAGTGCATGCATCCATGCGTATATATATGCATGTCAGCTTGGGAATTAAAACCTTATATTTATCTTCATAGAAGATTACAAGTAATTAGATAGTAAAAGTGTTGAGGAGGAAGTCGGATCAGAAACTCATGAACTGTAAGGTTAGGCCAAATACATAATATTAAAATAGAGTAAAAGTCATATCTAATCTCACTGAATAAATATTAAAAAGGTGATAAACCCCTCTAATATTTTTTAACTTTTTCTCACTTGATGCATAATCATAAATGCAAAAAGGAAAAAGTGCCCCTCAGGCCTTTCCATATGATATTCAAGGAAATGAACCCTCATATTTGTGCTTGTTTATCTAATTTATCATGTATTTCTTGTACTAGACATATGCTGACACTGTAGAAAAAAAAATAAAAAAATAGAAACAACCCTGCAACAAATTTAACAAGAATCATTAGTATTAAGTCTCTTCTAGAATGGTTGACTAAAATACCCTTACAAGAGAGGCATACATAATGATCCTACCTGGAGGACAATTTTGCTTTGTGGAGTTAGTGATCCACATAGCAGCTGACCTGAGCAGGTGTTTGACAGAGGATAAACTTATGTGACCCTTCTTACTGTGATCTACCGGGAACACTAACTTTGGCACATTACAGCATCAGGCCTCTTATTTCAAGCTTTACCTCAGAAAAGGAGAAGGAATACTTTTCAAATATCCAGTATATTTTCTATACTAAATATCTATTACTAAATATTATATACATATATTTATAAATTACATCGCGCAACTAAATAAAATATAACAAAAAATAGTAGGAAGGAACTGAAGTATTGCAGCTCAGCTCAGTAAAACATGTTTGGTTTTATTCTATTGAGTTG
>VYZU01089598.1:0-18245 GCA_013401355.1 Ceyx cyanopectus
CCTGCCGGCCCCGGGGCGGCCCCGCTGCCGCCGTAGCGGCCCTCAGGGCGGGCGGACATCACCGGAGCCTTGGACAGCGCCCGGCTGACGGGGGGACACGGGGTGGCGGGGCCGGGGCCGGGCCCAGGCCCGGGCGACGGCCGTGGCGGGCGAGGGCGCTGCGAGCTCCGTCCCGTCCAGCGGCGAGGCTGGGCCGGGGTCCCGCGGCTGCTGTGGTTCTCCGGTAGCCGCTTTGCTTCTTTAGCGCCTAGACGGCCCTTCCCCCTGGATCCCAGTCACCGCTCAGGACTGCCCCGCGCCTGGCGTCAGCTTAGTCCCTGCGGCGGGCAGAAGGGCTGTGTCCGCCGCCTGAGCGCGGTTCGGTCAGAGCCTCGGGTGGCTCGCCGCTGCCAAGTACTCCTCGGAGCCCAGTTTTGACATGACAGCTCATAAGCTTAGGCAAGATAATCCTCTGATCTGGGTGGGGAGTATACACGTTTCTGTCCTCTCCCCCTCACTCTGTCTTTAAAATTAGTAGCTCCCCGAGTCACGAAGGATCCACCCATCTCCTCTACCTCGTACAAAGCGCTACTACACAAACTGCTGTAGATCACCAGCGGAGATTCGAACACTGACTCTTTTGTAATAATTAACGCTGCTAAGGGAAAAACAAAGTTAACTTGTGTGTAAATCAATTTTTTTTTTTTCTTTCCCAGCTCAGAACAAAGAGACTGCGGTTCATTATCAAAATGCAGTATTCCCATCACTGTGAGCACCTTTTAGAGAGACTGAACAAACAGCGAGAAGCCGGATTTCTTTGTGACTGCACCATTGTCATTGGTGAATTCCAGTTCAAAGCACACAGAAACGTGCTTGCCTCTTTCAGCGAGTACTTTGGTGCATTTTATAGAGACGCGTCTGACAATAATGTTGTTTTGGATCAGACTCAGGTGAAAGCTGATGGATTCCAAAAACTCCTGGAGTTTATTTATACGGGAAACTTAAACCTTGACAGGTAACATATGCTGTTAAGGGGGGGAAAGAAAAGAGGGAAATAAAGTTGTGTTAAGGCAGTATTGGATTTTTTCTTCTCTGTAATAAGTTCTGGAGGAACAAACAGTAGTGGATATGATACAGATTAACAAGCTGAAAATATCTGCTTATGTGTTAAAATGCTAATGGTGTGCAAGTGCCAAAACATAAGGTGTGTTTTCTGATATTTCACCAACTGATAGTTCCAGTCTTCCAGTCTTTCTGTCTGGGTTGGACGGGATTAAACATCTTGTGTGATAACCAGAAGAGGGAATGATAAGTGTTTTCTTGTGAAGTTGGTTTCTAGGAGTCCCTTTTTGCAGAGAACACGCAGGAGTCATGTCTGTGGTAGAGAGTGAAGTTAGAGGAATGGACGAGGACAGGCAGGATTTAAAAAACATTATTTCTGTTAGAATTGGCACAATCTGTTACTTCAAATCTTATATTACAGCACCTGATTCACTGTCAGGAGGAGTCACAGAAAAGGTGTTTCCTCTCCTTGCTGCATTGGTATTGTACCCGTTGTGTTGCTCCGTGGACAATGAGGATTCTTTGCAGTGCTTTTCTCTCAGTGAAGGAAAGCTGTTATCCCTCCCTAGGGGTGTGTTACTACTTAGGATTTGTACTCCTTTCTCAATGTCTGGTATTAAACTCTGGTTTAAAAAACTATTGTTTCTATTGGAGTCTGAAAACTCAAACAAAATAAGTACCCAGTTGCAGGCTGTTGTGGGTTTGTTTGTTTGTTTGTTTTTTACATTAGCTACAAGCATTAGCAGCAGTAGAGTATCTTGCAGAGCTAAGCAGTGACTCGTGCTTTGCCAGCTGCACAGAAGTGTGCCCTGTTCTATAGCAGTGGGAGGGCTGGATTCTTTCTGAGCATTGCCATCTTTGAAGGTGAAAGGACCGTTCTCACCCAGGGAGAACTATATGGCTAAAGATGACACATTGGGTCTGCCCATGTGCATGCACTTGTCATCTTCTACTGTGTCCCTGCTGCAGCTGCCTGCAAATTCCATGTTCTTCTGGTGGCAGGTGCACAAGGGTATATGTTGCCACCTTTTCCAGTTAATTTTTTTTCTAAAACATCAAGGCCTGTGTTGAATGAACTGACTAATAGAGTGCAGTAGTTTAAATGGGGACTGTCTTGGTGTTAGTGTTGTTTGTGTGCAGATGGCATAGAATTAAGACTGTTTGCAAATCATATTATAAAACAAGATTAATACTTGACTCTCAGAAGCGCTGAGGTGAAGGCACCGCTTGCAAGTTACCTAAGACTTTTTCAGAAAGATTACAGAACACAAAATGTATGCATTTTATTCTCCAGTGTTCTATCCCTTCAGGCTGTGATTGCTGAGCTTTTTGGACCAACATTCCTGTATCTGGCCTCACCTCCTTGCAATTGTCTTTTAACTTAAAATTCTACAAAAGGCATATAACCGAAAATAAAATTCCTAGTTCTGTGGCTCTGGAGACTCCACCAGACACGGGCCGTCGCTTTGGGAGTCACTGTCATACTGGTGTCCCGGGGCTCTGCAGCACTAATTGACGAGACCTCACTGTAGGTGTTCTCAGAGTTGCATTTTCTGACAGTGTCACTTCTCTGTACTCTGCTGTCTGTATTTGATACAGATGGTACAGAACATGTTTGATTTGTCCAGAATATCATCACCCAAGTCTTTTTTCTTACAGCTGGAATGTTAAAGAAATTCACCAGGCTGCTGACTATCTCAAAGTAGAAGAAGTGGTCACTAAATGCAAAATCAAGATGGAAGACTTTGCTTTTATTGCTAATCCCTCTTCTACGGAGACATCCAGCATCACTGGGAACGTTGAAGTGAATCAGCAGACTTGCCTCCTGACTCTCCGAGATTACAATAATCGGGAGAAAGCAGACGTGGCTTCCGCAGAGTTGGTTCAACCACAGGCAAAGAAAGCGGCTTTAGAAAAGAAATCTCTTCAATCCAAAAAGCGAAAGAATAATTTTGGCTCCCCCAAAAGCCTACAGAGTAAATCCATACAATACCAGAATGACGTGGCCGAGAAAACATCCATTGAAATGTTTTTAGATGCAAATAAGCTGGCCACCCAGATCACGGAACAGGCTGCCCAGGGCAGCGATAACTCTGACCTCCAGCTGGCGTCCGTGGTGGAAAGCGAAACACTAGTGGCGCAGGATGTCCTGGTTCAGACTATCACAGCGAAACAGAAACGGGGGAAGCCCCAGCAGAGCTGTGCGCTGAAGGAGCACTGTATGTCCAATATAACCAGCGAAAAGAACGCTTACCAGCTGGAGAGCTCGGGAGAGGAACTGGACCAGAAGTACTCCAAAGCTAAGCCAGTGTGCAACACCTGCGGGAAGGTCTTTTCAGAAGCTAGCAGCCTCCGTCGACACATGAGAATACACAAAGGGGTGAAGCCCTACGTGTGCCAGCTTTGCGGGAAGGCATTCACCCAGTGCAACCAGTTGAAAACACACGTGAGGACTCACACAGGTAAGCCTCTGGCTACGGCTTTGTGGACTGCCAATGCAGGAATGGAAAGACCTTTGCTGTTGGTGTGCTGCTGGTACGCATAAGGAGATAGTGCCTGTATCCCAGTAGCGTGAAATATTACAGCATTTTTCAGTACAAATTCATAGTTTTTAATTTAAATCTAGAGGGACTTTATTAGTCTGAGCATTTTGATTTCTGGAAAGGCTCAGAAGAGCTGTCTGCCTTTCAACCCTGTAGAGCAATGGGGTGCCAAAAACTATTTCCAGTAAGTAGAGCATGTCACTGTCTTTGATGACAGAATTTCTGTTGCTTTTTTAAAAACTTTAAATTAAAAACTTTTAAATAACAAAAACACACAAAAGTAGGGAAAAAAAATGCAAGTAGGTAAATTCTCCTGTAGGGCCTTCAAAAAAAAGGCAAGGGAGATGTCTAAATTGCTACAGCATTTGGGATTTTATTAAGGAAAATGTGCCACTGAAAAGTGTGATGGTGTTACAATCTCTGCATTCAGTAACACTACCAGAGGTTTGTGTTGAGTCAAGAGCTACTGGACAAAGCATCTAAGATAAATCAATTATGAACATTTAAACATTAAGACAACATGTCTGACTTATAAAGATTATGAACTGAGCAGAAAATTGTTGGAGCCTAGAAAGACACAGGGGAGAAGTTTTTTGCTTCTCTTTTCGTGTTCATTAGAGATGGAAAACTTGATGCTGGATTAGTTTGTTCTTAAGGCTAATCTGGACAGCTGCGGTTAAGGTTGGATAATTAGAAAAATTTCTTCCCCAAAAGGATTGTCAAGTCCTGGAACAGGCTGTCCAGGGCAGTGGTTGAATCACCATCTCAGGGCATGTTTAAAAGTCATGTAGATGAGGTGCAGAGGGACATGGTTTAGCAGCAGACTTTACGGTAGAGTTTGGTTAATGGCTGAACTCAATGGTCTTAAAGGTCTTTTCCAATCAAAATTATTCTGTGATTCTGGTGTTACCTTTGGTGTTGTACTGAGCCTAGTGAGCAGCAAAAGGACCTGGTTTATGTAGTTTTCTTCCTTTTGTGGCTGTCATTCAGAACTGTTAAGTAACAGTGAATCAGATTTTTAAAAATTACTACTTTTGCTCTTTTTCCCTTTCAAAAAACTGAGCAAAGGCTAGCAGTGGAGCCCTTCCCAGGGAGCTGTGGAGATGTAAAGAAGTGAAGTAGGAGGTGTTGAGGTGCAGCTACAGAAGAACACTCTCCTCTGACAGAGGAGAAATACGTCAGCCACTGACTAACTAAAGATTCATGTGTGAGATGGAGCTTGTAAGAAACGCTTAGGGACAGTTTTTTGCTGGTAAGAACACGTCAGCTGTACTTTCTACTTCAGAGGATCTTGTACCAGGAAATTTTGCATGAGTAGGCAGGGAATTTTGACGTGGTGGTTGCTAGATGGCAGGTTACTTTTATTTGTGAAGTTTTTATGTACAGAATATACCATTGAGTTTTTGATTGATTATGCACTGCCATAGGAATGCAGAAACAGGTTCTTCTATGTTGTCAGTGAGACTGCAGAGTTGCAGAACCTGTTACAGGAGACTGTTCACCACTGAGAACATAAACAGTCAGACAAGTACCTGTAGCATTGTACAGCAAACACTAACGAGACATTAGTGAGCACTACATTGTATGCTGAAGACCTGTTGCTGTTTGACAGGCAGTAAGCAGCAGATGGTTTACTAGTTGTTCATCTTGAATATTCAGAAACATGAATAGACATAACCAGCAAAAAGTCTGAAACTTCAATAGTGGTATTCTTAAAATAAGGTGGGGAAAATGGCACTATTAAAAATACTACCTTTTTTTCCCAAAAGGTAATATGTTAAAAACTAGTCTGTTTTCTGCTGTATTCATGGCATGTTCCACTTAGTGGACTGATACAGGATGTTACAAGATGTTATTTTTAAGAAGAATTAGAACAGACACCTGAGCTTTGGTCAGTTAATAGACTGAAAAACTTTCTTACGTAAGAGGAGAGAACAAGGGTTTTATTTTTCCCTAGGGGAGAAGCCATACAAATGTGAACTTTGCGACAAAGGCTTTGCTCAGAAGTGCCAGTTAGTGTTCCACAGTCGGATGCATCATGGGGAAGAGAAACCCTACAAATGTGATGTCTGCAACCTGCAGTTTGCAACCTCAAGCAATCTGAAGATCCATGCCAGGTAGGCGGGAATGAGATCCTGCAAATGCTTATCCATGTGTTTACTTAAAGAGAGTAATTTACTCCAGTGTGAGCAGAAGTTACACATTCACATAATTTGGTCATTTCTATTGCTCTTCTTCCGAGACTTCTCTTATGCTGCGTAATAGGGTAATTACACCTCTGGACTTTCTCATTAAGGCAGCAATTTGTGATGTATGAATTTTACAGCTGACATAGTGGTATCGCTATGACAACGATATATGTTTAGTTCTATACTGCTTGTAGCACCAAATTGGATAGAGTTCCTTAGCGGGAGGTGAAACAGAACAGTTCTCACTGCTTGCTGTCTCTTTGTGGCTTTTTTGGCAGGAGCAGGAATTCTAGTCCCTTGTTGGGATTCATCATTTTATTTTTAAGCGCATTGTAATGCAAAACTTGCTGTGTTCTCCTGGTGCGTATTACATGTGCAGGGCTGCAGGTCAGTTCAGCTGACGCTGAAATAACACATGTGCCGATTCTCCAAGCCCACAGAGGGCAAATTTCGTTCCATGAGAAACTGCTCTTTCAGATCCAAACTCACAGTTGTTACTTCAAGTTCACAGACCATTAGCACAAGGAACTTTGGGGATAAAGTACTGGTTGAGGAGAGTTAACGGCGGGTGGCTGCCAGGAGATGACCAATGCCTGTGTTGGTTCGCAGGAAGCACAGCGGTGAGAAGCCCTACGTGTGTGACCGCTGCGGGCAGCGGTTCGCCCAGGCCAGCACGCTCACCTACCACGTGCGTCGCCACACCGGGGAGAAGCCCTACGTGTGTGACAGCTGTGGAAAGGCCTTTGCCGTCTCCAGTTCTCTCATCACCCATTCCCGAAAACATACAGGTGAGGGAGGACAGGGCTGGGTACCAGAGCAGGCTTGGGCTGCTGCAGAGGGTAGGAGATGGATGAGGGCCTGGGGATCTGCAGATAGGGAATAATAGCTCTGGAGTTGTCAGCCAGCTCCTTTCTTGTGTTTTTTCTGACTCCAGTTTAGGGAGCTAGTCTCCCATTGAACATTGCCTCTGTTTCATATTGATTTCTTCTTTATGTGTATTCTGGATTATATATTGAAATAACCAACTCCCTGTGTTTCCTTTAGGAGAGAAGCCATATATCTGTGGCATTTGTGAAAAAAGTTTTATTTCCTCTGGAGAGCTCAATAAGCATTTTCGGTCACATACAGGTCAGTTTCTAGACAGACTGCTTCCTGCACTATAAATACTATTCTACCTTTACCCTTTTGCCTTTAAAATACACCATATTTTCTGTACTTAAAAGTAGCAGAGGGATTTATTTTTTTTTAAATTTATGTATCTCTGTGTTAACATAATTTAAATAAAATATTTGTTATTTTTTAATTGCCTTTTTCAGACTAATTTCTGTGTAACAGTGTAGATGGTGATGTATGATCATGCTTTATTTCTAAACTACTTCCTTGGGGGGCTTTTTTGTTTTGCTTCAATCTATTCTGGAAAGAGTTTTACTCTCAATATAGAGATAAAATAACAGTTACAATGTTGTATTTTAAAACTGAATGTTGAAATCCATTATCCTACATCTCTAACCTTGTTTTCATTCCATTTTAAGTTTATTCTAACTGCCAAACTAATTTTTTTCCCAGGTGAAAGACCATTTATTTGTGAAATGTGTGGAAATTCTTACACAGATATAAAAAACCTTAAAAAGCACAAAACGAAAGTTCACACGGGTGAGTTCCTTGTGCAGAGAAAGGTTAAGAAACTACATCAACTGCTTTGTCTTCAGTGCTGAGTAACACTCTTATTTTGCTCATCCAGGCCTAAAATAAGAAAATAACATTTTTTAGATACTAGTTCCCTTTAGAGCCAAAAGCATCTGCTTTAGAGGTACCTAAGCCTTTTAAAGCATGAAGTAGATTTTAAAGTAGATTCAAGACAAGTTTTCAAGCTTTGCATTGCTATAGTGAACACATGTTGAGCAGCACAGAAGTAGATTCCTGCTGACAAGGATGTCTGCATGGGAATATTTACTTTCTTGTCCTAGCAACTCATGAGACCTTCTCACATGAAGGCACAGTCTGAATTTTAGGAAATTCCTTCCCTCTTCTGAATATGTCAGAGGAGTATGTCTTTAGGAGAGTAGTAACTGAGGTGAACACGGCATATTGGCTACAGAAATTACATCTCAAAGGCACAAATATTCTCAGTGTAACAGAGAGTTTTTTATTATTTTTTTTTAAATAACAGTTAGTGTTAATCCAAGTTAAGATGGATTAGAAAACACAAGATCAGACAGCTAGTGAAATGTTCCCAGCTGTGAATACTGCTCTAAAAGGACTTGACATATTCNGGTGTTCAGCCTCTTTCAACACTGCTCCATATGCTTGTCTGTCCATCCTTAAGTCTATTTAGCCATAATTCCTTTGCCTCTGTCATATGGAAAAAGGAATAATAGGTGTCTGTGTATGTCTAGATTGGGAGGGAGAGGATGAGAAAACAAGAGTCATCCACAGAGACACCTTTAAATGTCAGTAGCTCAAGAAACTCCATTTAGGAAGGTCCCAGTTTAGCAGGAAGCCAATGGAAATAAGGGTGAGGTAAGAGCACCGAGTGTGATTGTGCTCTGGTGAGGCTCCCCTGCAGTGCTGGGTCCAGCTCTGGAGTCAAAGTCAGCACAGGACAGACTTGGATCTGTTGGAGCAGGGACAGAGAAGGCCACAGCAATTATCCAAGGGCTGGAACCCCTCTGCTGGGAAAGTTGGAGTTGTTCAGCCTGGAGAAGACTATTGCAGCCTTTTAATATTTAAGGGGGTCCCATAAGAAAGATGGGACAGACTTTTTTAGCAGGACCTGTTGTGATAAGACAGGGAGTGATGATTTTAAACTAAAAGAGGTACATTTAGACTGGAGAGAATGACGGTTTTTACAATGAGTGTGATGAGACTCTGGTCCAAGTTGCCCAGATAGTTGGTTGATGCCCTGTCCCTGGAAACATTCCAGGTCAGGTTGGCCAGGGCTCTGAGCAACTTGCTGTAGTTGCAGATGTCCCTGCTTCCTGCAAGGATGCTGGACTAGATGACTCTGAAAGGTCCCTTCCAACCCAAACCAGTCTGTGATTCTAAGATAAACAATGTATTGTACATTGCTATCAGTTAAAATAGGGTACTTGGGTATGGCTGTGGTTCTTGGATTTTCTTGGGTGGAAATTCAAAGAAACCTTTGTTTCCAAACAGATTTTTTCCAAAACTCCTTTGTTCACTGACGTTAAGGATTTGTTACCTTCTGTACCAATCCAACTAGAGCACAAGTTGAATTGCAGCATCTGCCTATTGTGCTGCGGGCATCAGGGGATGAGGTTCTCCTGTGCTTAATGTTGCATTTATAGTTCACTCTGGCTTCATGGCATACTGAAGCCACAGGCAGCCCAGCTGCTCTGGCAGTCTTTGGCACACAGAGTGTTTGTTTGGATAGGCAGCTGAAAGGAAATTTGCAGAATTTGTGCAGGAGCTTTTGAACCTTTTTTTTTTTTCACCCAGGATCTGAAACTCCCCCTGATTCTGTTGCACTGGAGAATTCTTTCAATGAACAAGAATCTGTTCCAAGTCAGAAAAGTCCTTTATCGGAGTCCATAGATGTGAAACCCTCGGAGATGTTGTTAGCACTTCCTCTACCCATTGGGAGTGAAGACCACCAGATGCTGCTCCCCGTGCCGGGCAGCCAGTCTCCTTCATCAGATACATTAATGAGGTCTGCTGTGACTGGATATTCAGAACCTCAGTTTATTTTCTTGCAGCAGTTATACTGACAGTGCAGGACAGAGCCCTCGAGGGCATTTCATGGGGAACTTGCATACATTTGGTAAGATGAACACAGTCAAGCAAAGCAGTCACACTTTTTGAATTGGACTTGCTCTTTTTATTCCCCTTTTTATAAAGACACTTGTCAGGCATTTCCATTGCACAGTGCTTTTTGTTGAATTGAGCTTATCTACAATCAGTTTCTATTTGCATTTAACACTGATGTCCAGGAGATTACTCATTTCCAGCAACACCTGCTTTAAAAATTCTCTGTTAAATATGTTCATGTATTTTGGAGATCTCCTCCCACATTCCTACTGTTCTGATGTGTCACAATGTCATTNTTAGTGTTAATCCAAGTTAAGATGGATTAGAAAACACAAGATCAGACAGCTAGTGAAATGTTCCCAGCTGTGAATACTGCTCTAAAAGGACTTGACAAATATATTCAGTTACTATTCTAGATACCAGATTTTGTTGAGGATTAAATTTGACATGTGGTCAAAATTGTCTGTGGTACAAAGCACAAAGGTGTTCAGGTGTTCAGCCTCTTTCAACACTGCTCCATATGCTTGTCTGTCCATCCTTAAGTCTATTTAGCCATAATTCCTTTGCCTCTGTCATATGGAAAAAGGAATAATAGGTGTCTGTGTATGTCTAGATTGGGAGGGAGAGGATGAGAAAACAAGAGTCATCCACAGAGACACCTTTAAATGTCAGTAGCTCAAGAAACTCCATTTAGGAAGGTCCCAGTTTAGCAGGAAGCCAATGGAAATAAGGGTGAGGTAAGAGCACCGAGTGTGATTGTGCTCTGGTGAGGCTCCCCTGCAGTGCTGGGTCCAGCTCTGGAGTCAAAGTCAGCACAGGACAGACTTGGATCTGTTGGAGCAGGGACAGAGAAGGCCACAGCAATTATCCAAGGGCTGGAACCCCTCTGCTGGGAAAGTTGGAGTTGTTCAGCCTGGAGAAGACTATTGCAGCCTTTTAATATTTAAGGGGGTCCCATAAGAAAGATGGGACAGACTTTTTTAGCAGGACCTGTTGTGATAAGACAGGGAGTGATGATTTTAAACTAAAAGAGGTACATTTAGACTGGAGAGAATGACGGTTTTTACAATGAGTGTGATGAGACTCTGGTCCAAGTTGCCCAGATAGTTGGTTGATGCCCTGTCCCTGGAAACATTCCAGGTCAGGTTGGCCAGGGCTCTGAGCAACTTGCTGTAGTTGCAGATGTCCCTGCTTCCTGCAAGGATGCTGGACTAGATGACTCTGAAAGGTCCCTTCCAACCCAAACCAGTCTGTGATTCTAAGATAAACAATGTATTGTACATTGCTATCAGTTAAAATAGGGTACTTGGGTATGGCTGTGGTTCTTGGATTTTCTTGGGTGGAAATTCAAAGAAACCTTTGTTTCCAAACAGATTTTTTCCAAAACTCCTTTGTTCACTGACGTTAAGGATTTGTTACCTTCTGTACCAATCCAACTAGAGCACAAGTTGAATTGCAGCATCTGCCTATTGTGCTGCGGGCATCAGGGGATGAGGTTCTCCTGTGCTTAATGTTGCATTTATAGTTCACTCTGGCTTCATGGCATACTGAAGCCACAGGCAGCCCAGCTGCTCTGGCAGTCTTTGGCACACAGAGTGTTTGTTTGGATAGGCAGCTGAAAGGAAATTTGCAGAATTTGTGCAGGAGCTTTTGAACCTTTTTTTTTTTTCACCCAGGATCTGAAACTCCCCCTGATTCTGTTGCACTGGAGAATTCTTTCAATGAACAAGAATCTGTTCCAAGTCAGAAAAGTCCTTTATCGGAGTCCATAGATGTGAAACCCTCGGAGATGTTGTTAGCACTTCCTCTACCCATTGGGAGTGAAGACCACCAGATGCTGCTCCCCGTGCCGGGCAGCCAGTCTCCTTCATCAGATACATTAATGAGGTCTGCTGTGACTGGATATTCAGAACCTCAGTTTATTTTCTTGCAGCAGTTATACTGACAGTGCAGGACAGAGCCCTCGAGGGCATTTCATGGGGAACTTGCATACATTTGGTAAGATGAACACAGTCAAGCAAAGCAGTCACACTTTTTGAATTGGACTTGCTCTTTTTATTCCCCTTTTTATAAAGACACTTGTCAGGCATTTCCATTGCACAGTGCTTTTTGTTGAATTGAGCTTATCTACAATCAGTTTCTATTTGCATTTAACACTGATGTCCAGGAGATTACTCATTTCCAGCAACACCTGCTTTAAAAATTCTCTGTTAAATATGTTCATGTATTTTGGAGATCTCCTCCCACATTCCTACTGTTCTGATGTGTCACAATGTCATTTGAGAACGTTTTAAGCCATATTTGATTGTTTAAGAATATTAGCCCAGAGGCATAAGGGGAAAATAATAATCGGAATGTACTTACGAGTTTGTACTCCAAGGTGATACAATGCTCCATGATGGAAGGTGGGGCAGTGCTCTGGTGAGGTGCTTGTGAAGAATTCCTGCTGTCTGCCAGAAGCAGGCATCTTCAGTTGAAGTTTGAGCAGAGGGAAGGGAATTTTATTTATATATTCCTGAGGAAACAAGTAAAGAAAGGTTGTTGGTTTTTTTTACTGTAATATGGTAAGTCAGAGGGTTCTAATGGCATGGATAGTACTGGGTTTTCTTTCCAACAAATCACTTTTGCTTTTTCAACTGAATCCAGCTGTTGTATGTCATCCCAGATTTATTTCTCACATCCCTAAAGTGCCCTNTTGCAGCCTTTTAATATTTAAGGGGGTCCCATAAGAAAGATGGGACAGACTTTTTTAGCAGGACCTGTTGTGATAAGACAGGGAGTGATGATTTTAAACTAAAAGAGGTACATTTAGACTGGAGAGAATGACGGTTTTTACAATGAGTGTGATGAGACTCTGGTCCAAGTTGCCCAGATAGTTGGTTGATGCCCTGTCCCTGGAAACATTCCAGGTCAGGTTGGCCAGGGCTCTGAGCAACTTGCTGTAGTTGCAGATGTCCCTGCTTCCTGCAAGGATGCTGGACTAGATGACTCTGAAAGGTCCCTTCCAACCCAAACCAGTCTGTGATTCTAAGATAAACAATGTATTGTACATTGCTATCAGTTAAAATAGGGTACTTGGGTATGGCTGTGGTTCTTGGATTTTCTTGGGTGGAAATTCAAAGAAACCTTTGTTTCCAAACAGATTTTTTCCAAAACTCCTTTGTTCACTGACGTTAAGGATTTGTTACCTTCTGTACCAATCCAACTAGAGCACAAGTTGAATTGCAGCATCTGCCTATTGTGCTGCGGGCATCAGGGGATGAGGTTCTCCTGTGCTTAATGTTGCATTTATAGTTCACTCTGGCTTCATGGCATACTGAAGCCACAGGCAGCCCAGCTGCTCTGGCAGTCTTTGGCACACAGAGTGTTTGTTTGGATAGGCAGCTGAAAGGAAATTTGCAGAATTTGTGCAGGAGCTTTTGAACCTTTTTTTTTTTTCACCCAGGATCTGAAACTCCCCCTGATTCTGTTGCACTGGAGAATTCTTTCAATGAACAAGAATCTGTTCCAAGTCAGAAAAGTCCTTTATCGGAGTCCATAGATGTGAAACCCTCGGAGATGTTGTTAGCACTTCCTCTACCCATTGGGAGTGAAGACCACCAGATGCTGCTCCCCGTGCCGGGCAGCCAGTCTCCTTCATCAGATACATTAATGAGGTCTGCTGTGACTGGATATTCAGAACCTCAGTTTATTTTCTTGCAGCAGTTATACTGACAGTGCAGGACAGAGCCCTCGAGGGCATTTCATGGGGAACTTGCATACATTTGGTAAGATGAACACAGTCAAGCAAAGCAGTCACACTTTTTGAATTGGACTTGCTCTTTTTATTCCCCTTTTTATAAAGACACTTGTCAGGCATTTCCATTGCACAGTGCTTTTTGTTGAATTGAGCTTATCTACAATCAGTTTCTATTTGCATTTAACACTGATGTCCAGGAGATTACTCATTTCCAGCAACACCTGCTTTAAAAATTCTCTGTTAAATATGTTCATGTATTTTGGAGATCTCCTCCCACATTCCTACTGTTCTGATGTGTCACAATGTCATTTGAGAACGTTTTAAGCCATATTTGATTGTTTAAGAATATTAGCCCAGAGGCATAAGGGGAAAATAATAATCGGAATGTACTTACGAGTTTGTACTCCAAGGTGATACAATGCTCCATGATGGAAGGTGGGGCAGTGCTCTGGTGAGGTGCTTGTGAAGAATTCCTGCTGTCTGCCAGAAGCAGGCATCTTCAGTTGAAGTTTGAGCAGAGGGAAGGGAATTTTATTTATATATTCCTGAGGAAACAAGTAAAGAAAGGTTGTTGGTTTTTTTTACTGTAATATGGTAAGTCAGAGGGTTCTAATGGCATGGATAGTACTGGGTTTTCTTTCCAACAAATCACTTTTGCTTTTTCAACTGAATCCAGCTGTTGTATGTCATCCCAGATTTATTTCTCACATCCCTAAAGTGCCCTGTTTTGGGCACAAACAGCAACNCTTACCTCTAACAGTGAACAGCCCCAGGAGAAGTATGTGATGCAGGAGCCAGAACTGGGTGAAAAGCTGTTTCACTGCTCAAGCTGTGAAATCCATCCGTGGCCTCTATGGAAAGATGCCACTCCAGAACACAGCCAGACTGCATTCCCTTGGACACATTTTTTTGCACAGAGCAGCATCCAGGGGTGTTAGAACTACAGCATCATCTTATCATCAAATAGTTATAGTACTGTACCAACAATGCATTTAAAGATCTTATTTGTTGGTTATTTACTTGGTGCTAGCATTTTATTTCCACTGATGCCTTGTGTCTGGACACTGATAAATAGAAGAGCTTAGGTGATACCTCTTAACTGACTCTGTTCTATGTGGAGTAATAATTAATCTGCACCTTAATTAAACAGACTTGTGAAAAATTTCTTGGAGGATTTCATTTAAATACTCTGCAAATTGTACTTGACTATTGACTCCTGAACATGACTATAGATTATTTTTTGTCTTCTTACATTTTTGTACTTGTTAAGCAATAGACCTTTTGCTTCTTTTTTTTGTTGATCATCTTAGTGTGTGGCATGTTTAAAACTCTGCTTCTTGATCATATTTTATGTTTTAATATATGGAAAATTTGCTGACAGAGTCCAGCCTGGATAGCAAGAAGTACACCCATGTTCAGTGGGAACATTCTAATCAGGCATCTCTGACTCTGTCCACTGGAGTCAGTTTTTGCCATATCTTCCTGACCTTTATTTCCTTCACTTATCTGTACTGCAGATAACAGCTGATTGTCCTTCACAGTTTATGAACAGCTGATGTCCTTCTTAGTGCTGGCAAAGGACAATGGATGAAGTTCTTTGACATTTTCTTTTCTGTTAACTTGGTATTTCCCCTTTTCCTCCTCCCTTTTCTTTTTTAGTTTCTGTTGATGGAGCACCTGAAGAATTCCTTAGCCTTCCCTTTATGACTAAGAACCACAAAGATCAGGATCTTGATTCTGTGTGAAAAAGCAAACTGTGTAGCTTGTCCTGATCTTTACTTTCTCTCTGAAATTAGAGCAGAAGCCTTGGGATAGACATAGGCTTAGTCATGAATACTGAAAAAGAACAATACCTTACAACTGATAAATTTAATATTTAAACAGTTTTGAAAGATAAACTAAAGCTGTTCTGCTGTTATCTGAGGAAAGGTATCTGAAGATTAACATATCCAGAATAAATTACCACAAGAGAGAACTAGCTCTGGAAATAAAACAATATTAAAAACTAATTACATTCCTACACAGAAGATACATTCCAAAACAATGTTTGTTTGGACCTTTTTTATATTTCTAAAGTTACAACTTATTACTGTATTCTTAGATTTCAGACTTTTTTTAAAAATACAGTGCTTAGATTTATACAGGATTTGTTTAGATACTTGTAACAGTAACACTTGCTTTATTAGTCATTTAGTTTTCTTTATAAACAAGAATATAATCATTATTTTTTACAAGACAACAATTTTAACCTTTCTTAATACACACCTTGTAGTTATGTCTTGGAGCAATAATATAGTGACCTGCACTCTTGAGTCCCCATCTGAGAGTCTTGATTTTCATAATCTTTCATGAAGATAGCTGCTGAGGTATGATCTCTATGAACTGTATTCATTTACTAGACTACAGATTTAAAAAAAAAATAAATATGTATAATTATTTGTAGGTGTGTTCAGGCTGGGTACTGTAGGACCTGAAGAAGATTGTCTGTACTTTACCTTTTGCCAATAGATGCATGGAAATCAGCAGCACATCCAATTCCTAGACTTAAGGATTCTGAGTTCAGTTTGGAAATACAAAGTTTAAAACAGTAATTGCTAATTTCTTTAAGGAATTAATATGGGAAACATGGAATCTTTTTAGGCAGACATCTCCTTCTTGAGACAGACCTNGTGCCCTGTTTTGGGCACAAACAGCAACATTTGGTCTGAAGGAGAGCTGGAACATGTATATCATAGACAAGATGAAATGATGCATTGATTTAATCAGGAGACATGAATCATAGCTTCATAATCATTCCTTTACAGTAGTGCTAGACAGTAGGTACAAAAGATAAATCGTGCCCTTCACTGTGAAAATAAGAAGGAAACACTCGTGAGGGGGCATTAATGAAGAATACAGGAAAGCAGACAGATAATCTTACAAGGCAAGGGTTTGTCAGAGTATGACTGATTTGTTTAAACTGAAGTGTTTCTATATTGCTTTACCTCTTACATCACTTGTACACAGTAATTGCACAAAACTGGTATCTAGCAAGACCCATGTAAAGCTGTGTTTTATTACTAGCAGTGTATATCTTTAAAAAGCAGCATTTTTAGTGTCTTGGTGGGTTGTTTGTTAAAGACTAGTTGAAAAGTAGGAGTACTTTTATACTCCGTGTTGCCAGTTTGTGCCAATAACATAATGTAAGCATTATTTAAGTAATCATCAAATAGTTATAGTACTGTACCAACAATGCATTTAAAGATCTTATTTGTTGGTTATTTACTTGGTGCTAGCATTTTATTTCCACTGATGCCTTGTGTCTGGACACTGATAAATAGAAGAGCTTAGGTGATACCTCTTAACTGACTCTGTTCTATGTGGAGTAATAATTAATCTGCACCTTAATTAAACAGACTTGTGAAAAATTTCTTGGAGGATTTCATTTAAATACTCTGCAAATTGTACTTGACTATTGACTCCTGAACATGACTATAGATTATTTTTTGTCTTCTTACATTTTTGTACTTGTTAAGCAATAGACCTTTTGCTTCTTTTTTTTGTTGATCATCTTAGTGTGTGGCATGTTTAAAACTCTGCTTCTTGATCATATTTTATGTTTTAATATATGGAAAATTTGCTGACAGAGTCCAGCCTGGATAGCAAGAAGTACACCCATGTTCAGTGGGAACATTCTAATCAGGCATCTCTGACTCTGTCCACTGGAGTCAGTTTTTGCCATATCTTCCTGACCTTTATTTCCTTCACTTATCTGTACTGCAGATAACAGCTGATTGTCCTTCACAGTTTATGAACAGCTGATGTCCTTCTTAGTGCTGGCAAAGGACAATGGATGAAGTTCTTTGACATTTTCTTTTCTGTTAACTTGGTATTTCCCCTTTTCCTCCTCCCTTTTCTTTTTTAGTTTCTGTTGATGGAGCACCTGAAGAATTCCTTAGCCTTCCCTTTATGACTAAGAACCACAAAGATCAGGATCTTGATTCTGTGTGAAAAAGCAAACTGTGTAGCTTGTCCTGATCTTTACTTTCTCTCTGAAATTAGAGCAGAAGCCTTGGGATAGACATAGGCTTAGTCATGAATACTGAAAAAGAACAATACCTTACAACTGATAAATTTAATATTTAAACAGTTTTGAAAGATAAACTAAAGCTGTTCTGCTGTTATCTGAGGAAAGGTATCTGAAGATTAACATATCCAGAATAAATTACCACAAGAGAGAACTAGCTCTGGAAATAAAACAATATTAAAAACTAATTACATTCCTACACAGAAGATACATTCCAAAACAATGTTNTTATTTCTCACATCCCTAAAGTGCCCTGTTTTGGGCACAAACAGCAACATTTGGTCTGAAGGAGAGCTGGAACATGTATATCATAGACAAGATGAAATGATGCATTGATTTAATCAGGAGACATGAATCATAGCTTCATAATCATTCCTTTACAGTAGTGCTAGACAGTAGGTACAAAAGATAAATCGTGCCCTTCACTGTGAAAATAAGAAGGAAACACTCGTGAGGGGGCATTAATGAAGAATACAGGAAAGCAGACAGATAATCTTACAAGGCAAGGGTTTGTCAGAGTATGACTGATTTGTTTAAACTGAAGTGTTTCTATATTGCTTTACCTCTTACATCACTTGTACACAGTAATTGCACAAAACTGGTATCTAGCAAGACCCATGTAAAGCTGTGTTTTATTACTAGCAGTGTATATCTTTAAAAAGCAGCATTTTTAGTGTCTTGGTGGGTTGTTTGTTAAAGACTAGTTGAAAAGTAGGAGTACTTTTATACTCCGTGTTGCCAGTTTGTGCCAATAACATAATGTAAGCATTATTTAAGTAATCATCAAATAGTTATAGTACTGTACCAACAATGCATTTAAAGATCTTATTTGTTGGTTATTTACTTGGTGCTAGCATTTTATTTCCACTGATGCCTTGTGTCTGGACACTAAAAATGCT
>VYZU01089598.1:18421-31705 GCA_013401355.1 Ceyx cyanopectus
TTTGCCATATCTTCCTGACCTTTATTTCCTTCACTTATCTGTACTGCAGATAACAGCTGATTGTCCTTCACAGTTTATGAACAGCTGATGTCCTTCTTAGTGCTGGCAAAGGACAATGGATGAAGTTCTTTGACATTTTCTTTTCTGTTAACTTGGTATTTCCCCTTTTCCTCCTCCCTTTTCTTTTTTAGTTTCTGTTGATGGAGCACCTGAAGAATTCCTTAGCCTTCCCTTTATGACTAAGAACCACAAAGATCAGGATCTTGATTCTGTGTGAAAAAGCAAACTGTGTAGCTTGTCCTGATCTTTACTTTCTCTCTGAAATTAGAGCAGAAGCCTTGGGATAGACATAGGCTTAGTCATGAATACTGAAAAAGAACAATACCTTACAACTGATAAATTTAATATTTAAACAGTTTTGAAAGATAAACTAAAGCTGTTCTGCTGTTATCTGAGGAAAGGTATCTGAAGATTAACATATCCAGAATAAATTACCACAAGAGAGAACTAGCTCTGGAAATAAAACAATATTAAAAACTAATTACATTCCTACACAGAAGATACATTCCAAAACAATGTTTGTTTGGACCTTTTTTATATTTCTAAAGTTACAACTTATTACTGTATTCTTAGATTTCAGACTTTTTTTAAAAATACAGTGCTTAGATTTATACAGGATTTGTTTAGATACTTGTAACAGTAACACTTGCTTTATTAGTCATTTAGTTTTCTTTATAAACAAGAATATAATCATTATTTTTTACAAGACAACAATTTTAACCTTTCTTAATACACACCTTGTAGTTATGTCTTGGAGCAATAATATAGTGACCTGCACTCTTGAGTCCCCATCTGAGAGTCTTGATTTTCATAATCTTTCATGAAGATAGCTGCTGAGGTATGATCTCTATGAACTGTATTCATTTACTAGACTACAGATTTAAAAAAAAAATAAATATGTATAATTATTTGTAGGTGTGTTCAGGCTGGGTACTGTAGGACCTGAAGAAGATTGTCTGTACTTTACCTTTTGCCAATAGATGCATGGAAATCAGCAGCACATCCAATTCCTAGACTTAAGGATTCTGAGTTCAGTTTGGAAATACAAAGTTTAAAACAGTAATTGCTAATTTCTTTAAGGAATTAATATGGGAAACATGGAATCTTTTTAGGCAGACATCTCCTTCTTGAGACAGACCTGCAAAGTGAAAGAGGGAATTTTAGCAATTCCATTAACAGCAGTTTCAGAGAAAGTGACATGATTTGTCACATCATTGTTTCAGTCAGTTTTGTACTGAAGTTGATGCAAGTTTTGTCTGAATATCTGCATCTAGAAATCTCTGAATTGGCCATTTGGAAATCCTTACGTGACAGTAGCTCCTTGTGTGACATGTCTTATGCCTCTCTGTGGGGACAAAGCACAATGAATTCTGAAATTACGTTTCAAGAACATTCTCAAGTATGGACAAGTACCATGTTAAGGATTTCAGGGCTGTGATCTCAGAGAGGCTGTCAATAAACCTTGCAGAATTCAGTTCAGATGAGGACTAATAACTGATTTTTTTTTTTGCTAAGTTATTTTTGAAGTATCTTTCATGTATATACAATTTTTCTTCTGTTCTTTGTATATACCTCAACTGTCCATTTTATAATCCTCTGGGAAAGGAGGGAGTTGTACATACTTAGACTGAAGTGTTTTAAGTTAGACTTTAATAAACTTGTTTTGTAATTTTCCTGCACTTCGTTGTCTTCTGTTTCTGCCTTGAAGGGGAAGAAAGAAGCATCTGACACAAGCACTGGCTGAACACCCTCTGGGGTCAACGTGTTAGCCCTTGGCTGCAGCATATTAACATGGCAGGGATCACTATGTTCTCTTCTCAGCAGTAAACACACCTGATTGTTCTCATAAAAGATACTTTGGGTTTGTTCCAACTAAGTTAAAAAAAATAATTCTAAATACAGTCAAGTTTAATGACTCTTAGATACATGTTTTTCCACAGTTTGGGGTGGGGTTTTGTGGGATATTGTTTGAGGGTGGTGGTGGGTTTTTTTCAGACTACTTTGAAGATCTACTCTCATTGCTAAAGTAGATATTCAGTGAATTTATTTATGAGAATTTGTATTTTATTTTTACTAGACTGTTTAAGTTCACAGGCAGTGGTATGGGGGCTAGAGCACACAGAAGGACTTACTTGTGTTGTATCACTGGCCTCCTGGATCAGTCATTTTCCTTCCCTTTAAACTGGAACAAAAATGCTGCCTTTCAGCAAGGTACTGCAAGTTCTGGAAGCTGAAACAATAGCTTACCAAGCAGGATTGTGCTTGCTTTAGCTACTGGAATAACTTGCTTAGAAAAACATGGCAAAAAAATTTAGCCTGTGTAAATTCTCTCATTCCAAAGAACATAAGATTCAAAATCTTCCAAGAATTTCAAGGTTTGGTTTTCAGAGAAAGGAAAGCAATGAAAGTCTAGCACCGGCCTCTTTAAGCAATACAGCATTTGGCACAAGTAATTATTTTAGTTTGCAGGAAGCTGTTTATACAAAATTCAGGAATTATTCTGCAGCCCTTTCTTACACAGGAATATTGAACACGTGAGCAATTTTAATGGATATTGTCAATCATGCAAAGCGTTCTTTTGGGCCAAGTGTCTTGCAGTTATGTGTTCAGATAGAGTACAAATACTTCAAAAGCATGTGATGCTGCTTTTGGAAGCAGATGCCTTTTATTCTATTACATTTTGTGTTTCATATTGTTGCCATCTTACCACATCTACTGAAAATAAAACATCACTGTTGGCTGAGTCAGGACTGAATTTGTAGGTATGGTTCCCTGTTAAAACAGCAGATGAATGAAGGGAAGAAATGACAGCAAGTTTAGTGGTGGCTTTTGTTTCTAGTGAAAGAAACATGTACGTACTACAAATTAATCAAAATACTACTAAATAACATTCACTAGCTTTAAAGCTTCAGCATTGTAGCTGTTTAAACTCTTAAGTTCATTTAACTTTGTTTAAAAAAAGACCCCAACATTCTTGGAAAAAGATCAAAAGCTGTATTTTACTAGAAATCAGACAGAAAAAGCTCAAACATTTGAGAGCATCAAGCTGCCACCTCGCTCACAGGTATTCTGACACTGCTACAATTGCCAGACTGGCATTAGCATCTTTCTTTGTCACCTCCCCACAGCTCGGTGTCCAATAGTAATGCTTGCGGAGGCCATGGGAGAGCTCTGCCAGGTGAATGTGCCCATCCACTACATACGGTTCCACATCTGTGTAATCAGGTTTCAAGCGGCCTGTCTGAATTAATTCTGAAAATGCCTGAAATGAATAAGAACAAGAATATGACATAAAACATTACACTTTGACTGCAGAAGGCTCTAGAAGATAACATACAACAGATGAGGAGTACTTGATCATTTCAGTATGCCAATGGCCAGCAAGTCTCATTACAGCACCACTATATTATCATTATTTTTAAAACCCCAACAAACCACAATAAATTGGGTATCTTGTTCACTAATTGCTGTAGATTAGAAAAACAAATTAGAACAAACAAAACCCAACCTTCTTTGAAGAGTTAAGAAGCAAACCCTTACCTTACAGGTGGCTTCATCAAATTTGTTCCCCCAGATGTAAATATAGGAAAGTTTCATGTTTGTTTTCATTGCATCTGAAAGAGCTACAAGTCCTTTGCCGCTTATATTGTTGCTTACTACTGACAACCTAATAATCAAAGAAAATAGTCATGCAAATATGTGCCAGATCACAAAATCCCCATCTCTTAGTTAAACTATGGTTTGTTCTTATATTTTATCCATATATTATTTGTCCATTATTACACATTATATGTATATTGAAATTTTATAGTTGTTATTAATAGAATTATTTATTTGTATCAAGGCCAGTCCTACTATAGTATCTTTGTCAGGTTGCTAAAGGCTATTTGGTGTGTTGTACTATTTCTTGAGGCATTTCCTTGACTCGTGCAGCCAGGTTGTTCACTCTTTAGTTCCTCAGTGTCAGTGACTTGCTCTGTGGTGGCCAGGTCTCATTTCTGGTCTGGTTTGAAGCCCAAGCCTTGGCATTTATCCAGGCTAAGCTTTGATCTTTTTGGAGTGGCAGTTATTTTTATATTAGTGAACCTGGAAGGCTTTCAGAAGCACCTACCAGCCACCACCTCCTCAGTCTGCTACTTAAAACTAATGGCTTCAGGTAACACCTTTGATCAGCTTTCCCATCCTCCTGGCACATGGTTTAATGCCAGCTACAGAACACATGCTGGAGGAGCGATTACAGCTCTTTAGGGTTCACCCAGAAGCTAACTTAACCATAGGATTTTCTTACATGTTGAAGATCAGAACCAACAACTATAGTGACTTATCCCTGCATGGAATCTAGTTATCTTAAAATTCTGAAGATGTACAGCTCTTGTTTGTTTTCATTTATGCTCCACAGAGACCTATACTCTAAAATGCAGCAAGAATAACAAGATCTAACTTCCTTCCCTACCCACCACACAGGGGACGTCAGTCAGTTACCAGAGACAGGCCTCCTGTACTATCTGAAATGCATTCATATGTCCTGCCTGGTCTCCAGATGCAGAGCTCCGACAGGACCTGTGGCTCACTTCCAGCACAGGCCTTAGGGAATCTCCATGTCAGGAGACAGACACATGTGCTTATCAAAGGGATCTCACCCAATCTGCCACAGTTTTTTCCCGAGAAGGAAAAATGGAACCAAAAGTTTGGAACCTCCTGACTTCTCTGTTTTAAAATCTGAGTTTCTTATACTTGGCCATTTCTGTTGAAGCTGTGTAAATACTGACGCCCGAAGGGTCCTGTTGTATGTCGCCAAGGCTTCACTCAGGTATATGGCTCCCTCATCTTCTATTCGGTTTGCATTAAGATCTAGGATTTCCAGGGTTTGGTTCTGTTTCAGTAGTTCTCCCAAAAATTTAATGCCATCACAAGTTATTTTATTTCTGAAAGAGAGATACATTTATTTTAAAAGGTGCTAAGTAAATGTGTTTCTGATGTTAATCAGGGCTATGTCACCTAATAACTTACAAGCCAAGATCAAGGTATCTCAGGCTGGAGTTTTCTGACAATGCCTCGCACAGTCGCTCTACACCAAAGTTTTTCATTTCATGCTTGCACAAGTGTAGTTCCACAAGAGAAGAGTTATTTTTCAACATCAGAGCTATGTGAACTGTGGTCTCTTCCTAAAAACACAGGCTCAGTTTTATTAAGCTGTACTTTAGGTTAAGATCTTGTCTTGCTTTGGTAAAAGATGATAGACAGCTAAAAAGCTTTGCCATCGGTAGTGTTCTATTCGGGATATTACAGCTTTGTATTTAAAATAACCAGGAAGATACTTAGTAGATACTTAAAATACATTTGCAGGTTTACAGTACTATATACATTCCTGCACGTATCAGAAGCATTAATTTTGAATCATTATGTCTTATCAGTTTTCCACCCAGTCATTGCTCTTAAAAACCAGAATCTTTAAGCCAGTCTTCACTAACACTAGAAGTATGTTCTCATAATTCTTATCTATTATCACAAATAGAAACAGGATTGCTATGGGAAAAAAAAATATGTCCTGACACTGTAAGACAAAGTAAATTTGAAATTGTAATGTTTAATTAAGAAAATGAGTATACTATGAATCAAAAATACTATGAATCAAAAATACTATGAATCAAAAATAAAGAGGCCTCAGAAAATGGTAAGAGTTTAAGGTGGGAACAATGGCAAATAAAGTCTCCCACAAAAGGGGACCAGGCTCTTGCTGGCCTGTATTTTCAATAACAGTAGTTTAAACTGACTTCTACAACTGGGATTTAGGCAGATCAAGCCCTGTCTTAGTAGAAAAGAAACAAAATCTGTTTAAACTGTTAAAATCACCTTTGGTAACTTAGGAAGATTTAGCCTTCATGACAGCTTCATTTTGTTATCCCTCCATCAGGAAAATACTGTACCTACCACAGACACCTGACAACTGCTGCTGGTCGGGTGAAACCATCACCTCAACCAGCTCAGAAGCCAGGACTTCATGCAGAGAAGCTGCAGGTCTGCAAGCGAAAAGAACCCCAGCTCTATGTACCTGTACACACCCAGTCGAGTGTACATCCCAGCAAACCAGTGTTGAGTGTACATCCCAGCAAACCCTGCCTCACAGAGTCTCTTCTCAGCGCCCAATTGCTCTGGAGGGTTTGTGTCTCTTTTTCAGCTAAGAAAACACATCATGGTTTTTACACTGATGAGGTTCATTCACTTGTTAAATTGGTGCTTAATGTTCACCCAGTGACCCCCACTCAGCAACTATGGCAGATTGTTGGGTGTGCCTTTCTTCCTCAGGCTGCAGGCCCTGGCTGTCGCCCACATACCGCCCTGCTCAGCTGAACAGCTGCCTTCTGTTCATCCCCTCATTTCCTGGTGAACAGCAATGCCTGAAGCTCTCCATGCTGAAGTAACAGAAGGAATACTTGCCTCCCCAATACCAAGCCCATTATTCAACGAATGTGTATGCACCAAGGAGGACATTTTTAAAAAGCTAACCTAGTCAAACAGGGGCAGCCTGTGGCTGCACAAAATGTGCAACAGAAGAATAATATTTCTGCAACCATTTACTTCACTTTGTAAGGAAACCTAGAGAACAATATAGTTCAACTGTCCATAAATATATCAGCACTGAATACACTGATGCTTCTATCTTGAACTGTGCTGATGCTGCTGTCTGTTTACATACCTCTTGGCTGTACAGTAAAGGGCGATTGAGGTTTATTGCTTTGACTGATCTGTTCTGAGTCAGGGCTGTTGCTATAGCTATTAGACACTGCGTCCCCTGGAAATGAAAATAAATAAACTCTTTAGAGAAACCAGCTCAACATATAGACCAAGCTACCAAATTATCACAGATTCAGAATTTATTCTTAGAAGCTCCAAACCATCAAATGGGCTCAGACTGGAAATACTGTTATTTCTGCCTCCATGTACTCTGGAGAGATGCAAGCACAGCAAGCAAGTGCTTACAGACACAAGGTATTTTCTCACAATACCAATGACAGCTCCCTGTGGAATAATAGAGCCAAATTAGACTAATAAGTACAAATGTCCAGGAAAAAAAAACAGAAAATAGAAAGCATGAATAATGCAGCTCAAAGTTTATTTATTTGATCCTGTGTTATGGTTTTCCAATTTATAGATTAAAATCAGCTTGTGTGTGTTCCCTGAGGTCTTTGGTAAAAGCCTTAGGTAAGATTTATCCACTAGGTAAATTAATACTGAATATGAAATAATGTGGTACAGAACGGTTACAGTCTAGAACACAGGCCAGTTCAGATTCTTGTATTTCCTTCTGGTTTACTCACTAATTTATATTTACATTATTTTCCAATTAGGCTGGTCTACACCCAAAGATACTCCATTTTAAATTGGTTTTCTATCAACTACCTGCCAAGCATAAACATATTAAGCTTTCAAAGAAATCCTACACTGGCTATGCTTCCCTTTTGTTTTCATAACACCCTTCACAGTTTCTGAAAAGTATTTTCCCTTTTAGTTTAGAAGCACGTTCTGTAATTCCAGGAAGAAAATATAATAATATTTTCATTTGGGCCCAGCTCTCTCCCTGACTCCAGGTGACATTTAAACTTACTCATACTGCCCCACACACACTTCATTATGTGATGAATACCCTGAATGGGAAGGCTAAGAGCTGCCCATCTGAATTTCACTTCCAGCTTGGTTAGAGTATTCTCCTGAAAGGGACAATACAGGAACAAAATTCCCCAGCCAGGGAGAAAAAAACACTTCTAGCTTCCAGCTTCTCTGATGTGGTGGCACAGGACACACCATCACGCAGATGCTGGGACTGTGCATCAGGAATAGGTTCACAGCTCCAGTCAGTATCTCCTGCTGTACCTGACAGGTTTTTAAAAGCTTTTAACGGCCAGAGTGGGAAGCACCCTGCTTAATACAATGACCCGTTCCTGCTGTCCTGATTTTCCCTGTGCACTGTGTATCAAGTCTCAGCACCCAACACAAGGAGATGGCAAGTTGTCCAAGATCACAGTGGATGCTTTTCCACTCAATTAAGCACTCGTGTCTGTACCTTTTACAGATCGAGCTCTGGTAGGAGCCACAGAACTATGGGAGTAGGTGATGTTCAGGTGTTACAGCACTGCACACTCTGGAAGAGAAAGAACCTCCAGGGAATAGTAAGCCCTTACTTCAACATAAATTACACAGAACTTGAACAGCATAACAAAAATGAACATCAGAAGCAAACCTTGGAAAATGTGACAGCCAAGCCCGTGAATTCCCAGGGACACAGTGGGTCTAACATACTATCAGTTGCCACTTCACAGGTGGTTTATGCAGCACACCTTTCCAAGTAGGCAATGCAATATTATATATTGTGTTACCTCCAGCTATCACAAAATGCAGCATCAATGCCAACAGATGACATTTTCCCCCCATTAAGCACTGTGGGACCTTTATAATATCCTTGAAAAACTTAGGTCACTGCTAATAATTTTACTGGGTTACTCACCATATCACAGTCTCCAAGATCCAGCTTCTCTAGGGTTGAATTAATTTGTAGCATAGAAGCAAAGAACATCCCACCTTTGTTTCCTATTTTGTTTCCAGTCATTCTCAAATACACAAGAGTTTCATTCCTCTAGACAAGATAAAAATGAAAAAAATACTTCACACAATTCTTTTTAAATGTCCTCAAAAGCAGCACTGTTCTTTTTTTTTTTTTTTCCTGTGAATCCTCCTGGTTGACACACAAAGACAAAACATCCCTCCAGAAGAACTGTGTCTAAGTGATAACACTGACCAAGCAGCTGGCTCAAGCTCCCCTCAGTTGAATCAAATGCATGAGAGTCTGGAAGCAGAACTCAAGTATTTGAAAACTTTTGTTTCTCCCTATTTAACAAATTTCACACTCATGAAAATAATCCAGGCAGATATTTCTGTCTAAATTGGCAGCTGAAATGCAAATTATATCAAAACTGGCTTACTATCTAGTATGCGTATTTTAAACAAGAAGATAATTTGCTTTATTTTTCACAGTCACATGACCAGTCAAAGCTCAGTGGAGCCAGGTAGGATGACTTGGTACAGAGTCAAAACACTGTGTAGCTCTTCACAAGACTGGAGATAGAGACTTCACTGGCAATATAAAGTTCTGATCATGTGATAGGAAAATCAGCATCTTTACCCCAGAATTTCAATGGATGGAAAATATCTATTCACTGTTAGAGCCCTAAATGCAATGCAGGGTCGTTTTGTATTTTTAATTCCTCAGGACCACCATAATTGCTCATTCTCACAGATTATGAGTGGTTAAGTGATAACAAAACAGTTTTGAGTAGCAGAACTAAAGCAGCCAGGTTTCCTACAGCTTTTATGCCTTCCACGTGTCTCCACTATCCTTTCCCTCTCTGTGGTACCTCTCTACAGCATCTCCTTCCCTCTCCTTCCCTCAGTAACACCCCTTTATCCATGGATCCTCCTCTGCCTGACCAGGGAGCAGAAGCCCATGAAGACATGGGGCTGGTGATCAAATCCTGGCACCCTCCTGCTCAGCAAACCCAGCCAACACTGCCACAGGGCTGCACAAGGAGCTCTGGGGGCTGCCTGCAGGCCCAGGGCTGTACAACCTACTGTACAGCCTGAGTGCTCTGGAGGCCAGGCAAATGTAGCTGAAATCAGTTCAGAGGTCAGAGACTGCATGGGAGGAAGAAAGAGCTCACGTGAGTCTCATTTCACAAACACGGTGAATCTTACACACAAGCCTCATTTCCTTGGGAAACCACATTAAAAATAACAAACATGGTTTTTTACTGCTGCTGTGAGGCAAAGTTCCAAAAACATGTCTCAGATGTCTTGAATCAAGACAAATATTGACATCAAGATGCAAGCAAATTTAATAATTTTTTTAATAAAAAAAACAAACCTGATAGCATTATATAACCCAGAGCATAGAGCATTTTTCACACAGAAAAATCCAGCTGTGATTAGTTGTGATAATGAAGTGTTAACAGCAGCACAGTGCAAGTTTCTCTTGTGTGAAATGTGATTTCTGAAGTCTGCCTTGGGAAAACAAGGAATCCCTGTGACACAGCAAAAGGCCGAATGCACTGAAGACAGAGGGCCCTTTCAGCCAGCTCTGATCTTGGCAGGACAGCCAGTGCTGTTCATCAAAAGAAAAAAAAAAAAAGTCAGGCTAGATGCCATTGTCTAAATCTCCCAAATACTCACATGGAGTGCTCTTGCCATCAGCTCTGCTCCACTTGTGCCAATATCATTAAACATCAGGTTAAGGTACCGCAGAGTGGAGTTTTCCTTGGGAACAAAGACAGCAGAGAGCAATGAGGGCTTTTGCTAGAGCATGTCTGCATTTTACAAGAAGGAGGCGTGTATTACACATACGTACAACCGCCATCCTCCACCACATTTCAGATAGACCCTGATTGGAGGAGCAGTTTGAGTGCCAAAGTATGTCAGATGATGTCAGGGAAATCCCAAGCACCAGTACAGGCTGGGCAGAGTATGGATTGAGAGTGGTCCTGAGCAGGAAGACATGGGGGTGCTGGTTGATGAGAAGCTCAACATGAGTCAACAATTTGCGAGTTCAGCTCAGAAAGCCCCAAATATATCCTGGGCTGCATGAAATGAGGTATGGCCAGCAGGTCAAGGGAGAGGATTCTCTACTTTCCTGAGACCCCCACATGGGGCACTTTGTCAAGCTCAGGAGCCCCAAGAACAAGGACATGGACCCACTTGAGCCAGTCCAGATGAGTTCCATGAAGATGATCAGTAGGCTGGAGCACCTCTCCTTTGAAGCCAGGCTGACAGAGTTGGGGTTGTTTGGCCTGGAGAAGACTCTGGGGAAACTGTACTGTGGCCTATGATAAAGCCAGGGAGGGACTTTTTACAAGAGCTTGTAGCAACAGGATGGGAGGTAATGTCTTCAAAATGGAAGAGGGTATATTTAAATTAGAAACTGGGAAGAAGTTCTTCACTAGGAGGGTGATGAGACACTGGAAAATGTTGCCCAGGGGAGTTGTGGATGCCCTATCCCTGAAAGTATTCACTGCTGCGTTGGATGGGGCTTTGAGCAACCTGGTCTAGTGGAAGGTGTCCCTGCCCATGGCAGGGGAGTTGGAACTAAATGATCTTTAAGGTTCCAACCCAACCATTCTATGATTCTATGATGAAGGCATAATAATTTGTAGTGTGTAGATCCTTATGGGGTTTACAGAAACTATTAAGGAACCTGCATGCTCAGCGTGACAAGACAAAGCAGGTGGTCAAGGTCAGATGGCATTTTGTGAACTTAGAGGCACTAAGTTGTTGAACTGTAGGCCTAAAAGCCCATCAGTTTATCCTACTCTTCTTTCTTCAGGACACCCTATCAAAATGTCCAAAAGTTTTCTATCAGAAATTAAAAATCTCCCCAGAGAATCCAAGATTTCAGTAGCATGGATTTAGATGTGAAAGTCAAAATTAATGGAATCTTGGCAAACCAAGGCATTCTTGCCTCCAGTACACCAAAGATAATCATAAATTACAGCTGGCTGAAAGTTAAACATTGTTTTGTCACCTGGAGAAATGTTGCCATGTGCTTTGCTCCAGCATCAGTCAATATATTACACCTAAGATCCAAACCTGAACAAAGACAAGATGAAGAATGTGTCACAAGCATACCTAAAATTAAATTACCTCTAAGCAATAAGAAATAAAGATGAACTAAGGCTGAAATGAAGACTGCTTATGCTTTCTCATGTTGGCACAGCAACTTCAAACACACATGAAAAAAGCTCACCTGTGACCAACACAGTCTTGCTTAAGACAGAGACAAGCACTTGAAGATCATCATCTGTAACTCTCTGCACAGGCACTAGGTGATTATTTCCCGCTATATTTAATGTTATCCCATTTGTCCAAATGCTGTAACATAAAAATGTAAACAGAAAATGACATAGAAAAATTATTTCTTTCTCCAGGTAAGAAGTGTAGACATGCTTGCCTTCACTGATGCATCTGCACACAGTGAGCTCTGCCACTACCTTTGGTACCAGCGTGACAGACTCCACCTGTACCTCAGCACCACCCTTTTGGATATTCTGAAGACACTGCACAGCTGCAAGGCCACACTTAGCACACATGCACAGAAAGCAGGAAGAAACAAGATGAGGGAAAGACAGATGGAAATAAAGACTATCCTGAAGGTTACCTCATCATTTACTTTTGACTTAGTCCCTTTTCTTTATTTACTCTATCCTGCCCTCAGGATAAAAATCTACCACAAATCATGTTCCTACACTGTATTTTTTTCAGGTTTTCTCTCCAAAGGACAATTAATGTTGACCTTAGGAGCATCCATGAGAAGAAGCCCTACCTAGCTACAAAATGAGAGAGTGTGAATGTTTAATACTTTGGCATGATTCAGAGAGGGTTCAGGGAAGCATTACCAGCTGGAATCTAACGGGATACAGTTAAAGCATTTTAAACAGGAGTGAAACAAAAGGAAGGGAGTTTGGATGACTAGACATTGGGTTTGGCTTCATTAAGGGACACAAAGGCACCATCCTGTACATTTTTCACTTTAAAAAAAAAATTTTGCTGCTTGTAAAGCTGCCCAGAAGAGATATATAGCTGCAAACTTGTGCCAAGATAATGTCAAGATGAGTCAAGCCAGAACTAAATATAATTCGTGTTGAAGCCTGAAGCTGCATAACTCTATTGTTGTTTATTTCCTTGTCCTGCTATCTTGCTTTCAGAAGCATCTGAAACATGCTGCTCATTATTTCCTTACATTTTATCATTTTTATCAGCTTCTTGAAGCACGTGAGCAACGAAAGGGTTTTCAGGTTGGCCCAAGCTTTGGCAGGCCCACACATAGCGCTGGTGAAGATCTGGATGAACTGACATGACCTGCTGGAAAACAAAACCAAGAGTTACTGCATCGTTAGGGCTGCCTAGCAACATCACCACGGACCCAAGCGCTGCTGTGCCAAGCTCTTGAGAACAACAAAAAATGGGCTCGATCTGAAAAGGGTTACAACTGTTGGCATTCAACATGAGAGTAACAGATAAATACAGGCAGACAGGAAAAGCCCGATGAAAGAATTTGTATTTGTGGACGGGTTTCTGAAAAGCCATCGCATAGGATCTGAGCTAACAGAGGATCAATATTCAGGCAGGCAGGTGCTTTTCCCCCTGTAAAACAGCAGCATCCCCCGCCCCCCCCCCCACCCC
>VYZU01089598.1:32950-77669 GCA_013401355.1 Ceyx cyanopectus
CAGGACGAGAGGCAATGGGTGCAAGTTGGAGCACAAGAGGTTTAGGGTCAACACAAGAAAGAACTTTTTCTCAGTGAGGGTGACAGAGCTCTGGAACAGGCTGCCCAGGGGGGTTGTGGAGTCTCCATCTCTGGAGACACTTAAGACCTGCCTGGATCTGTTCCTGGGTGATTTGGTCTAGGTGATACTGCTCAGGCAGGGGGGTTAGACTAGATGATCTTCTAGGTCCCTTCCAGCCCCTAATATCTGTGATTCTGTGATTCTGTGAATTAGTTTGGAAAACCCAGCAAGGGTCTCTCCCCATGGTGGTTGATCAGCTCTTCCTCCTTGTCCTGGTGACACCTGGAAACAGCCCATCTCTGGAAATATGACATCCTCCTGGCACAGTTATGGCAGCAGGGTAAAGGGCAATAGGTGGGAGACAACTGACAGCTGCCTTTTAACCTCCACTTCCTCAGTGTTCCTTAAATGCCAGGTGAGAGATTTTTTCTGTACAGACATCTGAGATCCGTCAGGTAGTTACCCCTTCCCACCTCTAGCTCTTTTGATCTCAGCAAAGGTACGGATTTGAGGGTTATCCAGTTTCAGATTCACTGGCATGCCTGTGGCTCAAAAACCACTAAGTGCTACAGAAGAAGGTGCGACCTTTTCACAACAAAAATCTTCCAGTTTTTTAATCAGCATAGCTTAAGACTCATCTCAGTCAGTGTTCTAACTACAGGCCTTTAAGACTTGGAGGAGGCTGCTTCACACAGCTCCACTGACTTCATAAGGATGCACTGGGATTCAAACCTATGGTCCCAATGTATTTGCTGGAGGATTTGATCTCAACAAACAAGGGCAGCTTTTGGTAGGAGTACAGCTGAGACTAGAACCCATCCTAAATGAAGAATTCTTCTAGAAAGGTCTTTGAGTGCTCTTGATTTGTAATTTTTTTCTCTTCTGTAATTAAAAATAAGGATCAGAGATGCCAGAGTCCCAGCAGAACCAGGAGGCCAGCGCAGAGGGCAGTGGCTGCCCTCAAGCCAACTCTGTTGGTTTTGAGAATGACCACGTTGAGACTGCACAAGAAACACCAGTGAATGAAGAGACTGCACAAGAAACACCAGTGAATGAAGAGACTGCACATGAAACACCAGTGAATGAAGTGCCAGAGAAAGAAGCTTTTTTTCCTGCACACATCACAGACAAGATATATTTTATTGATTTATCCAATAAGCAACTGAAAGCTATCTCACCAGGTGTCTTGAGTCTACAATACCTGGAAGAGCTGCATGTGGAGAAGAACCTGATTGTAAACATACCCAGGGATATCAAACTTCTGAGGCACCTGAAAGTCCTCTACCTGGATCAGAATCACATACAGGACATATGTGAGGAACTGGGGGAGCTGAAAAGTCTTCTGATATTAGATTTAAGTAACAATCCCCTGTCTTGTACTTCACTGCCAGTTATCAGCAAGCTGCAGTCCCTTCGTGAGCTCAGGCTCTATAAAACAAACTTGCATGAAATTCCAGTGCAGATCTGTGAATACCTCCAACATGTTGAGTTGCTTGGCCTTTCTGTCAATAATCTTACATGTCTGCCTGAAGAAATAGTGAATCTGAGAAAACTCAAGGAAATTTACCTCCAGAAAAATAGATTTGAAAGTTTTCCCAAGGAGCTTTGTCACATTGCTACTTTAGAAATCATAGATCTGGAACAAAATCTAATCAGTCTCATCCCAAAAGAGGTTGGCTTTTTGACAAACTTAGTTAAGCTATATTTAGCTTTTAATAACTTATCCTCCATTCCTCCTACATTGCAACATTGCCGGAAGCTGGCTGTGCTGGATATATCTCATAATCTCTTGCACAAGCTTCCTGCAGCTTTGAAGAATCTCACTGAAATGAGAGAACTGAGACTGTCTGCTAACAACCTGAAGAGGTTCCCACACCAGATCTGCCACTGGCCATCTCTTTCCCACATTTATCTGAGGAACACTGGACTGTGCACCTTACCCAAGTCCTTCACCAGATTAACCAATGTCAGGATGCTAGATCTGAGTGAGAATGGCTTTGATAAGATTCCTAAAGGAATATGCACTATGAAAAATCTCAGAGTATTGGTCCTCACTGACAATCAGATACAGGAGGTATTTGTTCCTTTACTTTCAGATTTATTTTATTGATACCACCCTTTTGCAAAATCTCGGTTCTTCATTACAAGTGAGTGACTCCCTACTCCAGTGAGAAGGGATGTTCTACCTAAGCCTGAGTTATCTGTTATCACTGACATCTGAGTATTCAGGAAAGGAGAGAATAACAGGAGTGTGGAAACACTGACCTTTGTTTGAAATACAGACTGGAGGGATTGCTTCAGTCTTTTTGCATCTCTTTTTTTTTTTTTCTTTGCACGTTGGGAAATAAGAGCTGCTTTTGCATAGAATCAGTAAATCACAAACTTCAACAGAGCAGAAAGCAATTAAAAAATTGATGTGATGTTAATGTATTTAACAACATTAAGGTTTTCTGTTCATTTGATAATGAGCAATTATGTACTCTAAAGCCGTGTTATTATAAGTGTAATAGTATTCATGGACATACTCATTTTAGAGCTCAGAATACATCTTCCTTTTTAAATAACACAATGTTTCTTTTCCAAGGAGATTTTCACTTGTGCTTGTAACCTTCTTCCTGAAGGTTACATTTATAGAAGTAGTAACTTAAGTGAAATAATCACTTTCAAATTTCATTCATTTCAGTTACTTTCCCCTGCACTGTGCATAAAAAGGAAATGAAGAAGTAGACTAATATTTATGCTAAGAAAATTAACCCCCTAAGAAATCTTTCCAGCAGAGGAAAGAACATGGGGTTTTTGAATTTTTTTTGGCCATAATTTCCACCATACTGTGAGGTATAATGTTACATTAAGGAGCAGAAAATTGTGTGTTCATCCATCAACAGTAATGCAGCTCCTCAATATATTCATGGAAATTTTCCCTAAGAACGAAGTCACAAATATTGCTGTTTAATTGACATGGTGCATCTTTTTAATGACTGTCTAGATACCTGTGGAAGTGAAAGAGCTGACAAATTTGAAATGCCTTAACTTGTCTGAAAACAGATTCAGTAACTTTCCAGAGGAAATCTTTCTCCTGACATCGTTAGAGAGATTACACCTGGGACAAAGTAAAGGAATTAAATTTACAAGTCTGCCAGATGACATCAGCAAACTGCAGGTAGGATCAATAGAAGGAAGAAGATCTTGGTCTGCTGCCACATGGCACTTCTGGGGACTTAGCTGCTCCCAAATGCAGGACTGAAGGAAGGTTGTCCTAAACAATTTGGTACATGGTGCAGCATCAAGCCAGGGCTGCCAGATAGGAATAATATAAAAACTCAGTATTTAAAATTCTTGTTGTCTCTCTGTGTTTAGGAGTCATCCTAAGGGTACCTCAGTTCATAAACCTTACTTCTGAACTTACTGTTATTTTCTGTGTACTGATTATATATCAAGCAAAGGAAACCTCTTTAATTATTAACATTTATGCACACATATTTTCCAGAATCTGAAAGAACTGCATATGGAGAACAATTGTATGGAGCACCTGCCTGCAGCCATCAGCTCTTTGACACACTTGAAAGTACTTGACTGTCAAAACAACCTCCTTCAACAGCTCCCATACTCTCTATGCCAAATGCAAGGTGAAAAATAGTCTTTGTTTGTAGCCTTAAGGACACAAGTACTGGGAAGTATTTTGGAAGAAGGATGGAAAGGAAGGAAGGAATGCAGTGTATCTTTCAGGGCTTATCCTGTAATTGTAAGGGAGCCAAATAGAGTAAAGAACTAGGAGGGAAGTATGGTACCCAAGCCCAGTGGACAAGAGATCCTCACCCATGACCTACCTCAACCTCAGGGTCTGGGTAAAAAGATGTTTCCCAGAGTTTAGTTCAAAACAAACCCCCTGATGCGAGAAGACCCATGGGGTCAGCACCAGGGTGATGTGGAATTGGGTCTCTGGGGGTGCTCCTCAGCCCCATCTTACCATCTTGCCCAGCAGTTCTCCATCATATCTTGGCATGGCAAAGTTAACCATCACTGTTGTTGTGCCAATGGGCAGGACTTATGGAAGCTGAATTTAGCCACCTGGCTGCCAGGTGAAAAGTCTTCACCTAATGAAGCAAATGCTTTGCCCTGNCAAGCTTCCTGCAGCTTTGAAGAATCTCACTGAAATGAGAGAACTGAGACTGTCTGCTAACAACCTGAAGAGGTTCCCACACCAGATCTGCCACTGGCCATCTCTTTCCCACATTTATCTGAGGAACACTGGACTGTGCACCTTACCCAAGTCCTTCACCAGATTAACCAATGTCAGGATGCTAGATCTGAGTGAGAATGGCTTTGATAAGATTCCTAAAGGAATATGCACTATGAAAAATCTCAGAGTATTGGTCCTCACTGACAATCAGATACAGGAGGTATTTGTTCCTTTACTTTCAGATTTATTTTATTGATACCACCCTTTTGCAAAATCTCGGTTCTTCATTACAAGTGAGTGACTCCCTACTCCAGTGAGAAGGGATGTTCTACCTAAGCCTGAGTTATCTGTTATCACTGACATCTGAGTATTCAGGAAAGGAGAGAATAACAGGAGTGTGGAAACACTGACCTTTGTTTGAAATACAGACTGGAGGGATTGCTTCAGTCTTTTTGCATCTCTTTTTTTTTTTTTCTTTGCACGTTGGGAAATAAGAGCTGCTTTTGCATAGAATCAGTAAATCACAAACTTCAACAGAGCAGAAAGCAATTAAAAAATTGATGTGATGTTAATGTATTTAACAACATTAAGGTTTTCTGTTCATTTGATAATGAGCAATTATGTACTCTAAAGCCGTGTTATTATAAGTGTAATAGTATTCATGGACATACTCATTTTAGAGCTCAGAATACATCTTCCTTTTTAAATAACACAATGTTTCTTTTCCAAGGAGATTTTCACTTGTGCTTGTAACCTTCTTCCTGAAGGTTACATTTATAGAAGTAGTAACTTAAGTGAAATAATCACTTTCAAATTTCATTCATTTCAGTTACTTTCCCCTGCACTGTGCATAAAAAGGAAATGAAGAAGTAGACTAATATTTATGCTAAGAAAATTAACCCCCTAAGAAATCTTTCCAGCAGAGGAAAGAACATGGGGTTTTTGAATTTTTTTTGGCCATAATTTCCACCATACTGTGAGGTATAATGTTACATTAAGGAGCAGAAAATTGTGTGTTCATCCATCAACAGTAATGCAGCTCCTCAATATATTCATGGAAATTTTCCCTAAGAACGAAGTCACAAATATTGCTGTTTAATTGACATGGTGCATCTTTTTAATGACTGTCTAGATACCTGTGGAAGTGAAAGAGCTGACAAATTTGAAATGCCTTAACTTGTCTGAAAACAGATTCAGTAACTTTCCAGAGGAAATCTTTCTCCTGACATCGTTAGAGAGATTACACCTGGGACAAAGTAAAGGAATTAAATTTACAAGTCTGCCAGATGACATCAGCAAACTGCAGGTAGGATCAATAGAAGGAAGAAGATCTTGGTCTGCTGCCACATGGCACTTCTGGGGACTTAGCTGCTCCCAAATGCAGGACTGAAGGAAGGTTGTCCTAAACAATTTGGTACATGGTGCAGCATCAAGCCAGGGCTGCCAGATAGGAATAATATAAAAACTCAGTATTTAAAATTCTTGTTGTCTCTCTGTGTTTAGGAGTCATCCTAAGGGTACCTCAGTTCATAAACCTTACTTCTGAACTTACTGTTATTTTCTGTGTACTGATTATATATCAAGCAAAGGAAACCTCTTTAATTATTAACATTTATGCACACATATTTTCCAGAATCTGAAAGAACTGCATATGGAGAACAATTGTATGGAGCACCTGCCTGCAGCCATCAGCTCTTTGACACACTTGAAAGTACTTGACTGTCAAAACAACCTCCTTCAACAGCTCCCATACTCTCTATGCCAAATGCAAGGTGAAAAATAGTCTTTGTTTGTAGCCTTAAGGACACAAGTACTGGGAAGTATTTTGGAAGAAGGATGGAAAGGAAGGAAGGAATGCAGTGTATCTTTCAGGGCTTATCCTGTAATTGTAAGGGAGCCAAATAGAGTAAAGAACTAGGAGGGAAGTATGGTACCCAAGCCCAGTGGACAAGAGATCCTCACCCATGACCTACCTCAACCTCAGGGTCTGGGTAAAAAGATGTTTCCCAGAGTTTAGTTCAAAACAAACCCCCTGATGCGAGAAGACCCATGGGGTCAGCACCAGGGTGATGTGGAATTGGGTCTCTGGGGGTGCTCCTCAGCCCCATCTTACCATCTTGCCCAGCAGTTCTCCATCATATCTTGGCATGGCAAAGTTAACCATCACTGTTGTTGTGCCAATGGGCAGGACTTATGGAAGCTGAATTTAGCCACCTGGCTGCCAGGTGAAAAGTCTTCACCTAATGAAGCAAATGCTTTGCCCTGAAAGGCTGGGTCCCATCCTTCTATATTTTGGAGCAAATACTTTGGATTTTAAATGCTCAGGTGAGATGCTCAATACACACCTTCATTATATGCCTTGTTGTGTGAATGGTTGTGCCTTGTCCATGGTCTGTTTACAGGAAGCATACAGGAATGCTCTGCATCTTTCCTGTTCTTTGTGCTGCAGCTCTTTGCTTTTGTGTCTTCAGGTTTGCAAATGCTGCTCCTTCAGAACAATCAGCTGTCCCAGCTGCCTGAGGATTTGGACAGTCTTCAGCAGCTGGAGCTGGTCCTCCTGGATGGGAACCCTATGACAGACCCTCCAATCGAAGTGTGCTGCCAGGGGATATCTGCCATCTGGGAATACTTGAAGGAAAAAAGGCATAAAAAAGAGTTGAACTCAAAGGTAGGGGTGTTAATAAAGCCGCCACAGTATAAAAGTTGTGGTTTCAGTATGAGACACTTTGCAGAACAACTGACAAGGCACTCTATGCAACATCAAAAAAATCTTAAACCACCATTTGCAGCAACCATGGCAGAGCATAGTGCTACTAACTGAACACCTTAAGGCAGGATATAGGGAACCATCAGGAAATGCAGCACTGCACATCATTCACAAATGTTCCAGAAGGTTGTCAGTGCCCCACCAAATCACCAACAACAGGCACAAAAAAGCCCTTTCTACTTGCAAGGGAGCTTTCCTTTGTTCCTTGTCCAGTGGAAGGGGAATGGTTACATGTGTCTGAAAACAAGGTAGATCCTTTAAATCAAGGCATCACTTAAAGATGAAACTAACTGCTGGTGGCATCTTCACTCTTGCCGACTGTATTTTGAGTGTAGAGAGTTGAAGATCTGTTGTGCAAATACAATGAACAAAACGCATTTTTGTGGTGATTTTTTTTTAACTAAAAGGTGACATTTAAAGATGCCTATACATAACAATGTAGTGTCCTCCCTGGTAAGAAATTCCTTTTGAAGAATATAACACAGCAAAAGAAAAGTCAGGCGACTGACAGTCTTACTTTAGCTGCAAACAGAATAGTCTAATACAGAAAAGGGTTTTTTGCCACTATGTGGCATGGCTTTTTGCATCAATATCCACCAGTAATGCTGTTTCACATGACTGTTTACTTTTACCCTTTTCCTCTATGTAACCAGATTGTTGTTCTCTCTTTTTCAGGCTCGAAATTTGTGGTCTGGGTTGAAGGGCATTGGACCTTTATTGGCACTTAGTAAACAAGTAAAAAAAAAAAATAATAAGGAAAAGAAAGGAAAAGGGAGAAGACAAGAAAAGCCCAAAAAGTGATATTTGGGCAGTAAACTGCACAGAGCTCTTTCTATTTACAAGAAGGACAAATGTAATCAGAGATAACTGATTAAAGCATTTGAATCAGTGAATGTTACAAAGACAATATTTTGAGTTTTTTGTGTTCTTGTCAATGTTGACTTCAGCTGAACTATTGTGATGCATGTTATTTCTCATCACAAAGGCAGCTGATCAAGAGAATTAGTCTAAGCTGTAAGAATCTGGTAAAATTAAGTCTTCTTTGCTCTCAGTCCCAAAGTATTCAACATTAAAATCTTAGAAACCTGTTTTGCAGTCAGTGAGGCAGACACCTATCTAGAGGGAAAGGATAATTGTGGCCTCACCTACTAGCAGTTATTTGACAAGTTCTACATTTAGAGATGATCAGCACCCTATTTGGAAATATGGAGGAGGATCACAGGCAGGCAGAACACACACACTTCTACCAGAACCCCTATTACCATCCTGTCTTACAGAGGTGTAAAAAGCTGTTTTGAAAGTATCTCTACACTTTCGCTAAACTGTTCACTGATGTTTTGACAACTTAGAGTTATAGTATTTGGAATGACTGCAAGCTGTCAAATCCTCAGCACTATGGCTCATCTCCGAGATAGCTTGGTGAAAGTTTGTAAAACATCTGTGCATGGCAGGCTTCTTTGAAAGCAGAGAGTCTGCAGAATGCAATATTCCACAGCAATGCCAGGTCCTGGCATGTCGTAGCACCTTTGTTATTCAAAAGAACCACAACAAACACTCCTTACTATAATTCTAGCATGCCAAACGTATATGCAGCCATGTCTTTCCACAGTACTTTACAGAGACCCCTTTGTCCCAGGCAGCTCATGTCCATGTCTAGTTTTTATTCCGCATTGCTCAGTTACTCCCTTAAACCCCTCCAAGAGTTTTATCTGCAGCACACATAAAGCACAAAGCTGGACTAGGACTGGGCACTGCAGATTCAAAATGCATGAGTGGGTGGGAGTAAAACCCTTTATTTAGTTTAATTGGCCAATCAGAACTACAGTCCGCTCTCCCTTCCCTTGTCCGAGTTGCCTTGGAGGGGATGGTGGCATCCTGAAGGAGGTGGTGAAGACAGAGTCACTGTCTCTCAGCTCTTCCTAGAGCTCCACCTCTAGTGCTCTCTGAATGCTGTGGCTACATCTGCACCCAGTGTTTGGAGCTTAATTCTGGTTGGTTCTGAAATTGAGTGACACTGAAATCTCATTATTATGCTTGTTGGCAGGAGACAGTTGTGAAAGCAGGTAAGTGTGGTGGCTCAGTTTGGTTTTACATTTACTAGGTAACTGACACTGTTTTGTCTGGATGGGTCTCTTGGAACTTTTTTCACACTAAGTGAAGGCAAAGAGGAACAGAGAAAAGGATGATTCAGAGACCACCATGGAGGAAATAGCTGGAAGAGATTTCTGGAAAGACTGTCAGAGACATAGGATATTTAATAGAAGTTAGTTAATAAAAGCTTTTTAGTGGCAGAATAGGTATAAAATAATCATGAGCAAATAAAGGACTGAGAAGGGGATCATGAACAACAAGTGGAGAGGTTGCTACCAGTGAGTCCATACTGTCTCTGGAGCTGAGAATGAGGACTCCAGTGTTGACACAGCAAGAAAACCTCCCACCAAAGTCCAGTTCACAGTCAGTAAGATTACAACATACACCAGACTACAAACAGGGGACATTTGCTTTACTCAAAGATATGGTCAAGTGGGAAAAGAGTGATTCAGAGAGATTTTTCAGAACAGATAAAGGAACAATTTCCTAGTTAGACTGAAGGCAGATTTGAGGAGGGAAGTCACAGGAAGGTAGGTGATTAAGTGAAGGGGTTGGTATTCTGCTGTTAAACAGAGATTATGGTACTTCCACATTAGAATAACTCTCCTGGTTTAAGACATTGTTTGACAGTGACTCATTAGGCCTGTGTGAAACAGGGGTTCTTTGCTTCATTTCAGAGGTTGAGTATCTCTCTAGAAAACACCTGTTCCCACCCTGCAAGAGCTCCCTGTTACCTCTGACAAGGACACTCCATCTCTTCTCTCATTTCTCAGAGCTGGAGGAGCCAAGTGAACTTTTCAAGTGGGACTGAAACTGGAACCGAAACGAGGAAGTCCACAGAGACCCTCACATGAAATCACAGATTAAATGATCAAGAGGTATCAGCACAGCATGATATATATATAACCCTGATTATAACCCTGATGGGCCAGAAGTTGATGTTGGAAGTGCCATCCAGACTGAAAGCTGAAGAATGATTTGCATGGGAGAACTTGCCAAGAGGGATCCTAGCAAGTTAGGGAAGTGTCACTGTAAGATCCTGTTGTGCCTCTCCTCCAGGAAAGTGCTGCAGCATGTAGCTCTACTCAGGGCTAATTGAGCAGTACTTTATCCCTCAAGCTGCCTCAGGATTTCTCTAAGACTCCTCACTCAGTGGGCAGATCTAATATCTTTATTTCCTAAAATACCTTACCAATGAATAATCCCACTGCAGTCTTTGAGCTCACGTGTGGGGTTAACATGCTCCATGACACAAGGAACTATGCCAGAATTTGGCTTTGTGTAAGCAAATACAATAAAATGCCAAATCTGAATTTATATTTAAATAAATAAATAAAAGAGCCACTTACACATGCCAGGTTGGCGTTTTTTCTAAAAAGCTGTGGTGCTCTTTACTAGAAGCTGGCCTGTGGTTTTAAAGAATAGATTTTGTATATTTAATTAATCTTTAGTGTCAGGATAAGAACACTGTCTATGTCACAAGGTTTTGTGAAGGTTAATGGATTAACCCTTAATGAAAGCAGGGACTGTGGGGACTCACACTGCCTTTTATATGTTTTAGATCAGAGGCTTAAATCTGGAAGTTTGATTTTGTGCTGCATATCATAAAAGGATCAGTACAGAAAGCAAACCTGGGTAAAGTCGAAACAGCTCAGGATGAGAAAGAGCATCCCTGAACTACCCTGAAGTCTTTGCATAGCCTTATCCAGAGTACTTATGGACTGCTCTGTATTCAAAAGTCCTGGCTCAGGTAGCAGCACTTCTCTCTAATTTAACCTACCACAGCATTTCCCTTGCCCTGAGACCTGCAAAGGCACCAATCAGCTGTTGTTTGCCTTTATTTTATGCTGACTCTGTACCCAAGACTCATCTACACCATGAGATAGCATCTGGGGTCAGAGCAGAGGCAGAACAGCTCCTATATTCTCCTTACTGGACTAATATATAATCCTGAGTTGCTGGGATGCTTCCCAAACCTCACAGTTATGTAGGTTTATTGCATTCACAAAGAAGCAAAAGTTTTTGGAAGAAAAAACTAAAATTTAAAACAGAAGTTTCAAGTATTTTCGCATTAAAGGCATTTTCCTTATACAGACAAGGCCACATTCACACTGCCCATTCACCTGCATTAGCACCACCCCAGCCCCCTCCCTCCACAGGCAGACCTGCAGTGGGTGCCCTGTTGAAATCATCGCTGTCCTTTTGATGGCAGTCATTGAAGTTCTTGAAACGTGAAGATAAAGCATATCTAGTAGCATAAGCATGGCCAGAGAATCCGGAAGAATAGGTTATTAAATTGAATGATCGATTCATGCAGAAAGGTAAATAACAATTTCTATAATTGTGGAACTATTTCAAGAGCTCTCAGTCAATGAGATTACTGAAAAATAGGCAGTCTTCTAAGTGAGAGACATATTACACTTGGCTCACATGCTGCTTGTGGAAGGCCTTCCAGAAACCTTCAACCTCCATCAACAGTCAAAACGAATGTTTCTTTTGCTGTCTTGATTAAAGGTTTCCAGTAGTTTCTGTTGGGATTCCGAAAGGACCCATCTCTGCATCCCCAGCTCTGCCAAGGCAGGCAGCTTTGGTAGGGCCACCAACAACTCGCTGAACCACGTCCCACAGTCGCAGCAGGAGGATGGGCGAAGACTGACATCCAGTTCTGAGAGTTCTTGGAAGGCTGATAAGCCTCGAAAGAAAGCAACCCACCCTTCCTCGGAAATGTTGTTGTTGTAACTCAAGTCCAGGTCCCGTAACCTGGCTAGGTGGCCATCCTGCCTCAGTAATGCTGCAAGAAACGACAGACACAAACACAGCTGATACAGCCCGGCCACTGCTTTTAAAGCTTTTAACTAAGAAGAGTAGTATTTTAATACCATGTTATTTAAGGCTTTTCAGCAGTCAAACAGCAAGATTCAACTCCTCGGCAACATAAAATCATTTGCTATTGATTTCAGACAGACTGTTTCAGCACAGCTGAAGGAGCGTACAAAGGCAATTCAAATGGAACAGAAGGGGTTAAAATTATATGACAACCTCAAACCTTCAAGTCAGTTAGAAGGAGGTTATATCAAGTGCCAATGTAAAATAGGCAGACGGGCTTTACAGGGAGCTTTAGAAAGAGGAAAGCAAAATTAGATAAAGTTGCATGATTACAACAGCTACCTCTCACTGTGTGAGAGGAATAGGCCTTATAAGAGAACAGGGATCTATAAGGTATGATTGGCAGAGGAGACACCCATCAAGGGTGATATTTGTAAAGTCAAAAATATTCAGGCTTCATCTCACCAGCCTTCAGATCACAGGACTTTAATAGATGTCACACAGCCATTGCCAATCTTGGGCAAACCTGTGAGTCAGGCCCACACAATCACGAGGTTGATTGGAAAATACTTTCGGGCTTTTTGTTTGTTTGGTTTGGTTTGGTTTTTTTTTTAGTTTCATTTTTTTGGTTTTGCTTTTGGGGGTTGGTTTGTTTGTTTGCTTTGTGTTTTTTTGGGGGGGGAGAGCGTTGTGTTTTGGTTTTTTATGTTGCTTTGGGGATTTTTTTTTCTTTGTTTTGTTGTTGAGCTTTTTTGTTTGTTTTTTTAAAGGATCCTATAATTTATTCCTTCCTCTCATTTTCCAGTATTTCTCAGCAGCTGCTAAAAGGTGGGAAAAAATACTTCTGTTTTAATTCTCCCACAGTAATTTCACTCCAGAAACACACCTGAGAGCTGGTAATGCCTGTATTATTGGCTGTCAGCACATTAATTTTCTATCAATTACTGAACACAAAACCAGCAACAAAGCAAAACAAAACTCCTCAGAGGCAGCTTTAAATATCTGATTAACAAAAAAATAAACAAACCATAACAATTTCAAAATTTTGTCTTTTTGTATTAATAGATAAAACTACTAAAAGATTTGTTGGTTTTTGTCCTTTTTAACTTTTGCACTGTGAACATACAGGACATGTATTCTACAATATGAAAACCCTTTCTGGGAGAAGTATTGCTGTATTTTCCATCTTTTCATTTGATATATGCAAAAATGTGCTCAGCTCATGGAACAGGTCCCTTCTGAATTGTGGTCTAAATGCTCCGGCTCCTTGGCTGCTAGTAAATACCGTGTTATACGTACTTAGAAGTGCCAAATCTTCAGCCACCAAGTTACAGCTGCTCAGTCTTAACACTTGAATCTCCACTGCAAGCTTTAGTGCTCCCAGAAGCAGCTTTAGGTTCCCACCAACGCACTTATTCCAAGAAAGGTCTAATGTCTCCAGTTCAGGAAGGTGAAGGGCAGCCTCGGCTGAAAAGATTAAGACCAGCAACTTCTGCTTAGTAAGAGAAAACAACATGGCCTCAATAGACACCTAATCGGCAATTCACCTGTAAATAGGCTCCAAACAGGCTGCCCTGCTTGGGTTTAGAATATTACTTTATTCCAAGAAAAGTCAGACAGAATAATGTAATAAGGGCCTGCCTATAGAATCTTTAAAGACTCTATGGAGGGGTTTCTTGTCTTTCTGTTTACTTTATTGACTTGACCTTGTTGCACTGAAATCAACTTAACAGCTTGTTTTAAAACGATTTTATATCAAAGCAAGCAGTTGGTTTGTTTTTGTTTTTTTTCACATGAGCTCACCATTCAAGGTGAAATGTCTGTATCTTTTGAAAACACCAATTTCCATGATGTCATTCTTACATGATTGTAATGATATAAATACAGTTCTCTTCCTGCAGGGACCTCAGGCCTATTTCGTTTGTTACTGCTTCTGCTGAAGGCAGACAGGTTTTACTACAGGTTTCACTGTCACTAGTAAACAGTTCAAAAATATTCTAAGGGCCCAAACCACAGCAACTATCAGATCCCTCTGTAGTTAGATTTCATGTGCCATATGGAACATCTATCAAAGGGACAGCACAGCCGTTAATCCACTGTGATTTGCAATAAGTAAGCAAAAGAGGCTGAATTTACATATCCTGTGTTAGACTGGACTTTTCTTCATGGCTGTGCATTATCTTTTTTCCTACTGCAGTCATTGCCTTGGTTCCTACCCTGCCCATGCTTAACTCTACCCAGAAAGTTTCTACTGAAGCTTTCAAATTTCACCTGCAGCAAGGTGAAAAACCTTCTGTCAAAACTTTACCCTACTAAGCTGCAAATGCAGTGGTACAATCAGATGATAATTACAATATAATATGAAAGCATGTTTTCCTTTCTCCTCCAGAATTAGGGAGTATACAAAAGCTCATTATCAAACAAGTGACTAAAAGAACTTCATCCAGTTGAAGATAATGAAGGAAGACATATGATAAGTGGTCTTCCTTTGTAGCCAGGCCCCATGAAGCACTGGTTTCATCACAGGAATTTTCACTATGGTATAATGTAACTATGACCTTTGGAGTTCAGCCAAAAGAGAATGAAGTGCTTTGTCCCACAAAGATACACAGAGGATAGACAAACTTACAAAACCCCACATTCTTACCTAGTGATGAAAATGACTCTTTGCCTAAACCACAATTGCTGATCGCCACACATTTCAGCTTTGGTAAAAACCTGAGCCTGGCCAGAAGAGGATCAGAGGAGACTCCTACAGTTTTATTTGAGGATAAATTCAGCTCTTGAAGACTGAAGAGTAAAGGTATCACCTGGGCTATGAAAACATGAAATAATTGTTTGACAGTCACCGATCCAGAACAAACGTGTAGTTGTATATTTGCCTAACATCATTTATTTTCTTTATAAATCAATCCAAAAGTCAAGTCCAAGTTTTGACACTCAACTTCATGGTGAGGAATGTTTTAATCCATAAATAGCCTTGTCACATTCAGTAGGAACGTTTAAGAAATTAAGTATTACATACTGCATGGAAGGTTGTCAGAACACAACATCCTGTTGACATTTTCTAGGTAAAGTAGGGAATTTAACATTAAATGAGATGGGGATTGTTTCCAAATGTCTTCACTGCTTATAAACTCCTTTATATTTAAGTTATTATTCTCTATTAGTCAGTAAATTAAAAATAAACAATTATTTCTATTTCTAATAGTTAATATTTCCCAATGGTTCAGCAGCAGCTTTTCAAATTATCTTCTTTATCATGTAAAGTAAGATGTGGGCTATATAGACTGGGTCATGGGATTTTGTTGTTGTGGTTTAAAAGAGTAAAAACCAATGACAAAAAGTTATGATACACCCACAGAAAAATGAACCATCTCAATGACTGAATGAGAGATGTCTGTCTTTCTTCCTAATAGTATTTAGGAGTTGGATCAATTCAACCTGGAGCCCATGGTCTTCATCTTTTCTATCTTTTTCTGCATTCAGCAGCAGCAATGCAAATTCAAGGCTCCTCAGTTCAAGAGACAGAGAACTACTGGAGACAGTCCAGTGGAGGCTATGAAGATACTGAGGGGACTGGAGTACCTCCTAACATCACTCCTTACAGTTACATTTGGGTAACGGGTGCAAGTTGGAGCACAAGAGGTTTAGGCTTAACACAAGGAAGAACTTTTTCTCAGTGAGGGTGCCAGAGCTCTGGAACAGGCTGCCCAGGGGGGTTGTGGAGTCTCCATCTCTGGAGACACTTAAGACCCGCCTGGATCTGTTCCTGAGAGACTTGGTCTAAGTGATCCTGCTCAGGCAGGGGGGTTGGACTAGATGATCTTCTAGGTCCCTTCCAGCCCCTAATTTCTGTGATTCTGTGATTCTGTGATTTACATGCACATAGGCACCTTGGATCCATACCCATTTATATCAGTAGGGGAGCTGTCCCTGGATACTTCCAAAGTATCAAACTGATATCAAATAAAGAGGTGCTTGGTGGCAGTTCCTACATTTCCATCATGGGTCTGAATCTTGGCAGATACAGGTCCTTAGTTCTATATGGGATCAGACAACTGAGAATTCCTTTGATTCAGTAAAAAAAAACATTCCACATTGATGAAGAACACTATCCTCCTCCACAGTGCTGCCAGAACTGTCTAACACAAAAAGTGAGATCAGCTAGACTAGGTTAGGCCGAAGTTGTTATGCCTTTGAGATATTTTCAGAAGTCAGAACCCAGATTCTTAGTGGATTTCCTCAACATGTCCTTACACAAAATGGTCATGTCCTCTTCTGTTACACAGCACTGGTGAAGATCAAGGACTTTGAGCTTTTTCAAGCTGGCCAAATGAGTTGTTGAATCTTTAAAGCCACCACCAATTTCTTTGTTACACGATATGTCTAATTTTCTTAGCTCTGCAAGGTGCTGTAAAGCAGTGTCTGAAACAGAAGAAGGAACACGTTGGTGACTGGTTGCTACAATAGCACAGGTCATGGCTTTATGGTTTTAGCATTTATTTACTTTAACAACAAGGTTTGCACCAGGTATTGCAGGCAAAGCGCTTAGGCTAAGCTTCAGCATATAATCACAGCAGACATACAGTAACACCACAAAGCTTCCCCATTTATGCAACTCCCTTCTTGGAGAGCAGGTGAAGGTGAGGCCAGCTCATCCCTTGGATCCATTCAATCATCAGCCTTTTGCTGAAATTACTACTGGATGTGCTAATTAGAGCCAGTTGTTTCTTCTTATGGATAAGACCTCCGCTAGGGAGGGACACAGATAACAAAGCCCGTTTCATAGGGCTTCACTGGACACTCATTAAGTGATAACGTTGAATTTGGATTTCCCTGTGAGAGTAGGATTAGCTTGTTAAAAGTTCACTACCCTCTCTGTGCCCTTGTCTATGTTCTGTCTGGGGAGAGAGGAAGCACTTCCAGAGAGCCACTAATCTACCCAAAGATGTGTCTGAGATAAATGGTGTGGAAGGTGACTCTCCCCATTGAATTCCACATGCTTGAGCTCAGGAAAGATAAATGCTACTCCTGCTGAAAATCTCTGTAGTCTTTTATCAATCCTCAAACAGCAAATAATGATTGCCCATTAATACTGTCAAATCATCAGCAAAATCCCACCTCATTGCCTTTCTTAAATGGTTTTCAGATGTACAGTTTATTCATAATGAAAGTTTTTCTGAACATAAAGTCTAACCTAAGCCCTGGAGGCTGTCTTGCTTCAATCCACACATGTGCAAGTTTAACTCCTTCAAGCCTGGTACATTTTTCAGATCCCGAGCAATAACCTTCATGCTGCAGCCGATGTGTTTGTTGATAGAGAGATCTAATACTTCAAGATTTGGGATCACATTTAGAATTTCAGCTGGGGACAAAAAAAAAATTAGAAAAACAGAATTAGCAATTCTCTAGAAAATATACAGATGAACCCTAGAAATATCACCATGACAAACAGGAAGATATAGGCCAGGTTTGCCTGTATGTGTGGTTTAGACTTACTAAATTCCTTTTCTACCTAAAAAATACAGCAAACAAAGATTGGATAGGAATCAAGGAAATCAGTGATAAATCTGTATTGAAATAAAGGTGAAAAAATATAAGGACAGTTAAAAATGTACAGAAGAATAAAAAGAAGGAACATGAAAAGAAAGAAAAAATTCTTATTAAAAGATATAGGACTATATTTCATATGGGCCATTTCCTGAAGTGTTGATGAGAGCATGGTGGGGAGGCTTCTCTTTAGGGAGAAAATATATTTTAAAACACAGAATTAGATGAAAAGGCCACACAGGATTAAGCTACAGTGAGAGGGAAAAGAGGAGGGACAATCAGTAGCTGCCAGCTCAGCCTAAATTCCCATCCCTCAGGCCTTCTTTCCCATCCCATGGCCAGCTACATATTCAGCTGCTTAATTTTAAGTGCTCAATGTTGCAAATTCCAGCACATGTGACTTACTCAGGGTCTCAAAGGATCCAGCAAGATTGGACCACTGAGGCAGCCAGGCTGTGGCTTAGATCTATTCTTCTCCTTGACTTAGCTCACATGATTAGAGATTTTGGAAGAAAGTACATTAAATCCCAACACTCTGTGGCAAATACTGTTATAACACAGAGCCTGAAATAATTAACTTTCTACTAACACTGAGTTGAATACAGCCAGCATCTAAGTCAAACAAGTTCCATTTTTGTGAAGTCAGTCTCAATCCAGTTAGATGCTGCACATACCAAGGGACTCTCCATCTTTTGCTGTCAGGTTACAGTCTGTCATTTTCAGAAGTTTTAACTTGCATTCTTTCTGGAGTTTTTTTGTCAGGAGTGATAGTTTTCCACCTATGTTACTATTCCATGATAAATCCAGTTCTTCAAGTTGAGAAACAATTTCAGATGCCTCTCCTGTAACATAATTCTAAGATGATTTATTCTAGCTATTGATTTCAGTGCAAGACAAACACACACTTGGAATATATTAACAGGGAAAGTTATCCACTTAATTTTCAAATTGTTGTATTTTAATGTCTTTCCAGGAAAGTTGGTGTATGGCATGAATTGTTGCTACTGCAGCAGCGTTGTATAAAATCTTACCTTGTCTAAGGAACAATATAGCTCACAAGTCATTGTGACAGGACACACAGACCTGAAATTTATTCAGGTTCCCAAACCCTCATCAGACCATTTGTCCATCCCTGTAGACCTTTGCCAGGTCCCAGAAAGTCTGGTCTAGAGAACAATCAATACAAGTGACAAGACTGAATGTACCATACTGTATAGTTTTGCTCTTTTTCATTTGTCAAACTTCTGATGTCCTCTGGACTGTGACTACAGGTCATTTTGGAGGGGATAAAATAAATCTTCTCATAACTATTTCTGAAATGTGTTTCACTTCTGACAGGAATTTGACTCACTTCATAAGGATGAGCATTGTTTTGTCTCAAACTAACTTCCCTGATTTCAAAGCAGACAGCACTGTCTTTGATTACATTCAGAAAAATTAGCCTTTTCCAGGCTTGATACACCTGACAACGTAAACTGGGTTTGTTCTGCTTTGTAGTACTAACATCCCACTGCAAAACTCTGCTCCTTGACTTCCTTTGTCAAAGAGGGAGGCAGATATGTATTTGCATAAATTCATTCTCAAGAAAGATCACTTAATCAGACCATATGCAAATGCAATTTCAAAGTGCCAAACAAATTTTTGATCTCAAGTCTTGTCATCAATCTAATAATTGAGAATTGCATTTTAATAATAAAACCCTTTCATGTCTGTGGGCTTTCATAATTCATTATTCACAAAAGATTTATAATAGAAAAATAGTTATATATTTTGTTATAAGTAAATATCCAACATTGAGATAAAAGAATAGGCCTTCATTTTTTATTTTTGCATTTATTTAAAATTATTGCCTCAGTCCTGAACACTGAGCTATATTCTATAATAAGTGGTTTTGCCTCTGCAGCACAGTCTGTTTCTGTTGAACATGGAGACTGGCATTCCAGATGTTTTCCACCCAGAAAATAAATAAAGGACTATAACTCCAGGAATGGTTTCCTATCACGTCTCCCAGTCACAGCTCTGAGCAATGACATGGAAGAGGTTGATATTATGGTTATATCATAGAATCATAGAATGTATTGGGTTGGAAGGGACCTCCAAAGGTCATCTAGTCCATATATGAGGCATTGATTTCTAAGCAGAATGCACTGAGTCCACAAGTGGCCACATTTCCACAGACAGATGTGGACATAGTAAAGCAGGAGGTATTGCCCTAAATACACTTGCTATTTTCAAAACCACAGGCAAAAATCAATGCAAATTGATTGTTGCTATTCTACATATCAAGAGCATCACACTTTGACTGGAAATTCAATTCTTATGATCATTTTTGTATCTGTCTCAGCAGAGGCCAAGCCAGAAGGGGGAAGGAAACAGCACAGAAGAACTAGTCAAAAAAACAATAAACTGGAAATGTAACCGATGAAACTCAAGAGAAAAAGTATAAGGGTTTAAAAAAGAATGCAATAAATTTGAAAAACTATTATAAAAAAATTAAACCACAGCATCTACCCTCCTCAAACACAGACATATTAATTTAGTCTAATCAACTTTTGCAGAGATACATTTTTCTTGCCCAACAAACAGCATGACCCACTTTTGAGCTGCCACCATATATGTCATCTCTGAAACTTTCCTGGAAAAGACCTGGATATGAATAACATAAACCCAAGCTTTATAACTCAGACCATTTTTAGAACTTGCAAGATAAGCAGAAGGTTTTTTATTTCTTCGTTGACTGAGTTTGCCCTTCTTTTTGATACATATCACAGACCCATCCCAGAGTAAACTCTAGATCCTGAGGTGACTCAGTGTCAGAACCTGAGTGCATAAAACCACCTTATGATGTCATGCTGCATGAAAGCAGGATTGCAGGCACTCCAAACAAAGAAGCAGAGCAGTAAGCTTCTTCCAGCCATGAAAAAGAAGTCGTAAAGCTGAGGCAACACTTGTGGTTTTAAGTGTCCTCCAAAAGACCATTACTTTTTTTTTTGTGATGAGCACTCATTTGTCCTGAAGCATGAAGACCAAAGCTGACCCCATTACAACAAACTCTGTTTTCAGTTCTGTTTACCATTATATATCAAAGATAGCAAAAAAAATATTTGTCTGAATTGAAAACATGTTTTCCTACAAATAGGACTGAATTCTGTTCCCTTCTGAATGTGAAAGCTTCATATCCCAAGGAATGAACTCAGCAAGGCTACTCAAATGTATATCACCCAAACCCAAGTTCTTTCTACCGTTTCACAGCAGGAGTTTACATTGTCCGGTGTGGAAGCAGCAGGAGTAGGATGTAGGAAGAGATGAGATGGATTACACTAGGCCCAAGATGTCTGGAAGTAAATGTACATGAAATCCTGTACCTAAGGAGATTATATCCTCAGCTGTCAGCCTGCAGTTGTTAAGGCGAAGGACTTTTAACAGGATCACATGATGAAAATGAGGAGTGAGAGCTCTCAAAGTTCCACCAACACAACCATTCCAGGAAAGGTTGATCTCTTCCAGCTCCAGGAGAAATGGCAGTAAAGAAGCTGTTAAGAATAATAATAATTTTTTTTTTAATATATATATATATTTGTTTGCATGTTCTCCACACACTCTAGATGTCAATACACCTTAATACAGAGATGCTTTCTACAACCCATACAGCGTTATAAAGCCATTACAATTTGTACTTCAGTGTTCTTATCTGTAGTTCAAGTGTAATGACATTCACCTGCTTCATGGACCTGTATGATTTTTTACTTATATAACATATATAATCTATTAACATTTCTTAGGGACCCACGACCAGCAGATTAAATGTTAAATGAAGCCAGATCTGTATAAGAGAAAGTGAAGGGAAGAAAGGAGTGTAACTGAATAGGCAAATAAGAATTAAAGAAGTGTATGAAGCGACTAGTTGAATAAAATGTGTATTTACCCAGCTCTGTTACATCTGCTGCACTTAATGCACAGTTATTTAGATCCAGATTCTTACTGTTGGATGTCTTTCCCAGTTTCTGCATGAACTGGTGAAATCTCTGCTCACCAGATGATGACTCCACTTCAGAAAAGGGATGTGAAAGTCCATCTGAGAAACAAAGAAATAGGGTCCCTATTATGTCTGCTATGAACACATACAACCTGCGTGTGGCTGCCAGGTGAAGACAGGTGGGGAAATGAGCTAAATGTGTCAGTAAACCAGGCTCTAATTTTGATCAATGTGGTCCAAGAGTGATAAGATCACCTATAGATAGATCACTAGAAAGCTTCTGATGCAGAGCGAGAAGAGAATGTTCTGCTGCACATTTCCACGCGACCTTTTGCCAGCAACTCTGGATGTTTGCACCACCAGTTCAAGGCTGTGAAATTCATACAGAACTCTGAGCTGTTCTGGATGCAGAGGTTGTACAACCACCTGGATGTGCCTGCACTGCTGCAATGCAGTCTGTACTTGTCAATCGGCACCACGTGGCCCCACACTGCACAATGAACCTGCCGCTTCCTTTGTGACAGCCCGGGTTCATTTTCATAAGCTGTCTGTGGAAAGCAGTTTTTGCTTTTCCTAGCTTGGCTACTCAACTCCCATTTACCTTCTTCCATGCACTTTGTACAGCAAGGCAAATTGCATTTACATGAATTGCTAAACCCTTAAATAAATCAGTAACTTCATCTAATGCCTCTAGCTGGAAAAAAGCAACCAAAAACTACACAATCCCACCCTCAGAGGCTGTCCTCTCACTGCTTCCCCAAAACCTGCCAAGAACTCTAAACCTCACCTGCCAGCTCCTTTTTAAAAACAGCCTCATTTTCTTTGGTGTGGACGTAAAGAGGATCCTTGTGTGTGCAAAATAACATACATGATGATTTCCATTCCCTTCCCCCCCCAGCCCATGCCAAGTGGTAGGAAACATCTGCTCTTGTTGTCTTCTGATCGCTTTAGCAGCAAGGTGGACAGAAAGTGATGGAGAGAGAGAGATCTTAAACACGACAGTCCAGGCTACTGCTCAAAGCTTAGCTTTGCAACCAAATAAGCTCTGCAACATCTGACTCCAGCACTGATCATGCTGAAGGTCAAGAGAGGTCATCCAAAGCTTTATGCCTTTCTCAGCAACATGGATCTCACTCCTTACTTGGCACCTATCAAATTAAAGGGCACATCCTTGATAATGTTCCAATCAGAAGCAAATCCTGGCTAAAGGATGAACTCTAGGAAGCAAAATACAGGATTTTGGCTTATGAGAAAAGCAGCTGGTTTTCTGTTAAAATAAAATATATACACCTGTACATGTAATTCATTATTGTGCCAGCATTACCTTCTACAGAGAGATCTTGCTTCTCACTCTGGTCATCAGCTCCTGAGTTGTTTATTTCTGTTGCAACTTCTCTTCTGTTCTTGCCTTCATATTTCCCAAAGTCAAAGCCCCTGAAGAATTTTTTGATGGCTGAAGGCTGTTCTTTTCTTTTTGAAGTCCTCTTCCCTTGGAACTGTTTTATAACAAAGCCAAATGGGGAATTCTTTGGGATGTCCTTTTCATGCTTATCCTGGCTGCTCTGAATGTTCTCTTTCAGAAGATCAGCAAACATGGACAGAATTAGTTTTGGTGACATTTACTCGTTTACCTTCTTTCATAATTGCAGATGCATTAAAAATTTGCTACCATTCCCTCCGTGATAGTATCAGAAAAGCACTGTTTAAAGACCAGACTCTGAACTTGCTTCTCCTTCAAAAGGGGCTGGTAATGCTCAGTATTAGCACAACATTCAGTGGGCTCAGTTCTCCATGGGACAAGGATCACTCTTGTCTTGGTTCTGCAGATTGCCCCTAAGGCCACCCCACCAAGCGCCAACAATGAGGGCCAAACTGCTGCTTTCCCTGTCACTTAATTCCCAGGTACAGTTCATAGGCTTGTGGTCACATTAAAGAAGCAAGGCTGAGATGTTCCCATTCTGAGGGGATACCAGGCTAAGTTTGACACCAAAGTAATTCTTCATGCAAAGACCAGCTTGGCAGTCAGGGAGACAAGGGGAAGTGTACAACAGGGAGTACAAGGACACCCTTGCCGGGGCAGCATCACTCACTTCTAGGCTCAGAATGTAACACGCAAACAAAACCCCACTAAACTTACAGCAAAGCTGAAGTGATAGTGCAGAAATCAGCCAGATATTGTAGCTATGAACAGTGGGAGTGTGCCATGGCTGAAGAAAACTAGATCCTCAGACAGCTTCTTTGGAACAGTTCAGTACTATAGTGACCTGAGTTTCAGTGACCAATTCACACAGGTAAATAAAAGTTTAACTTAATAATTTATACACATTGTTTCCTTATTTCTGTTTATACTACTCAATCTGTAGCATCATCCAGTGATTCTGAAGCTGCTTTGTTTTTCTCTAAATATTAATTTAATGCTCTTTCTTTAGTTTTCATTCTAGTATTCACCTGCACACATATTATTTTAACAGAGCAATCAGAATAATTAAGCAGACATTCCCTGACTTTGACTTTGTGAGGACTGCTTTATTGGTTGGACTCAATTATCTTTACAGTCTTTTCCAACCTAGGTGACTATGACTAGGTGGAAAAGATACATATCAAAGCTTACTGTGTGCTCTTGAATGCAGGGGGAATGACCTGTGCTCAGACCTCAATCCTGTCATACTTCAGAGCTCATGAGTGGATTTCTGAGTTGACACAAATTCACCCTTCCCTAGTACACAGAACTTGTTCCACCACTTGCTGTCATTTGTAGAGGACATAACCTTGATCATTTTAGCAACTGTCAGTTAAACAGAGTGTTGCTAGCATCAGCTTTACAAAAAAAGAGAAACACACAAAGAAGTATCAGAAACCCTATGACTTGCACAGTTTTCATGTAAATATAGCAAGAGTGAGGCCAGAAAGCAAGTGTAGTTTTTATATACACAAGCTTTTATTTATGTATGCATGTATACGTATAAAAATGTGGTCTATATACTGATACATATATGCATGTAAATTATCTTACTGTGTTGCAAGTTACCTGCCAGGATAGGATTGTTCAAACAAAGTTAATGCATTGTTCAAAGCCTTGCTCTCAATAGCCTGTCACAGATGTATTTCTTGTATATACAAAAACTTTACAAAACCATGTTCACAGATGTCCATGAACATTTATGGAAATGTAAAGCAATGCTGCTTCCCCTGGCTATGTTTTCACACAGTGTTAATTTAAATCAGACAAAGAAACATACCTGTCTTTTCCATTGGTACACTTGAGGATCTCCTTCACTTTCTGCAGGACTTTCAGGGCTTGCAGGAGAAGCGAGCCATGACATGAAAATAAAACCTCACTTCTTTCCCTGATAGAACTTCCCACATTTTGTTCTTCCAAGAGTTTCTGTCTTCATCAGTTTAACAGCAGCTGCTCTGCACAAGTGGTTTGTGGGCTCTTTCCTGAAGCCTCTGTTCCTCTGCACTGTTTCCCACTGTCAGCCTTCTGTCCCTGGCCTCTCTTTTCTGGGAGGGGTTGAGAAGTCATTTAAATGCTTTGATCTTGTCCCAGAGCAGATCAGTCACAAGGCAAGAATCAGGAAGTGGCAGCACAGCCTCTGATACCGCATGTTAACCAACAGCATGTCCCTGAAACAGCTGTTGTTAGAAGAGGCTGAGTCACCTTATAGGTCAGGTTACAAGACTACCTCAAGAAAAGCTCTTTGTTTTCCCACCCCTTTTGTCCATACTGGACAGAAATGCTACTGGAGGCTAAGTAAAGCCATGCTGTCAGCAGGGTGCTGCATAATTCATCAAGAAAAAGGAATATGGAGGACTCCCACACTCCTGTTCGTTTTATGGTGACAGGAGACCCGAGAGGTCATCCTGCATCAGCTGGCACAATCAGCCTGCAGGCAACAGCATGATACATTGTATACATACATCAAACTTCACCACACTATTTTTTTGTCTCTCTGCTCTAGATCTGATTTCCAGGACAATGACTGTTACAATTTCTAGTTTAAACAGGCTTATGGCCATTTGTGCTCAATCTCTTCAGCTTTGATGATTCTTTTTTATCTTTAAGGTCTTCACTTTTGTAGGCTAAACCAACCAGACTCTTCTTGTCTCCCCTCATGTGGAAAACTCTCCATTTCCCTTATTTCCTACTCACCTTTGTGCCTATTGCAATATAATTTTTACTTTCCTCAATGCAAGGGGCCATCTGCCGGCACTCATACAATAAAGGCCTATGCCAACTAGAGAGCTTTTGGTGGGGAATGGCAAAGTTGCTCAACAAACCTAACAATTATTTGAAAGCAGCTGAGCAGACACCAGCTGTGAGGTCAGGTTTGACTCAGTCAATGTACAAATGATTCAGACAAGGTGTAACAAGGCACAAGGTGCTGCTAAGAAGCCAACACGATAAAGTTAAGAACAATAACTTAAAACTCTGAAAAATCTTCCAGCTCATGAGAAGTATCGTGCTGGGAAACACACACAGGAGGAAAACCAAGCAACCAAAACCAAAACCAAACAGGCAGAAAACCACTGTGAGGACCCATCTTTCCCTACAGGAATGGAGGGCATATTTTTTTTATTCCCAAACACAAAGGATTTCCAAAAGGGTTATAGGATTTTCTGACAGCAAGTATGTCTGTCCCAATCAAGTTTCTGAAACTAACATTTCATTACAGACCTGTATCCACCAGGAGAGTTCACCTCCTGTATGCTAAATCCCCTCCCCTACTCAGACATCTCAGCTATGTAAACTATCAAAAATCTAATTTCTGTTGGGAAAGAATTCACTGAATTTGAAAGTTCATTTCCACTTGTGCTTAACAATGGAGTGGGCAGGGATGAAACAGAGAAAAAGCAGCTCATGTTTGTGAACATGTGCCAGGCTTCTGGCCCCAGACACTCAATGCACACTGCAGTTCAGTGAGAACGTGGAATGGGAAGAGATGATAATCTCCACTGTCAGGAACCAGGGAAATCCTTAAGCATGTTAAGTACCAATTACACTGGTTAGGCTGGGCTCTGACATCAGTATGTTAAGTGATGTGTTGCCCATTCAGAAATTCTTTCACTGCTTTAGTCTGTAGAATGACTGTGAAAATACCTGATGGCAACACAACAGCATCTCTGTACTGTAGTGAGAAGGGAAATGCAGTTTCACAGTGACCTATTTTCCTCTTCCTAGAAAATAAATATTTTTTTCTTTCTTTCTTTTTTTTTCTTTTTTTTTTTTTTTTCCAGAAGCTATGAGGGAAGAGGGGACAGCAGGGTTACCCCAAAACAAATTAGGATAGGCAGTGCATTGTGGCTGCACTGGGCTGAAAACATGAACTTTTCTTCGCAACGGGCGCAGGCTGTGCCATGAACACACAATATATCACGATAGCCAGGCCCAGCCATGCCCCAGTTTGCTGCAAGACTGGGCCCTGCTGTGGTGGTTGTTGCCTCTCCCATGGCATCTGACCATGTGTCTTGCTCCTACCTTGCAGTATGTCACAGACAGCACAGGGCAGGATTAGCTTTTGGAGTTTAACAATAATAAACGCCTTCTCCTTTCTATCCAGTTAAATGGTTTGTGACCATCTGCTGAGTGCTCAGTGTCACACTTGCTTATATCTGCTCTTCCCTCTGCATAGACCTAGGGCAAGGGTAGGGACAGAACCAATTTTGGAACAAAATAGTTAAAGTTGCATCCCACACAGCATCTACTGGTGAGAGATTAATGTGGATTTTTGTACTTTGCCTCATTGTGACTCCTTAATCCAGCATATATTCCGAAGAAATAATGCCATTAGAGGATTAGTGCCACAAGTTCATTTGAAAAAAAGGATTTGCAAACACTGAAATCCTATATTCTATGTACTTAATCACCAAGTATCATTTTGGGGATTTCCTCTCCCTTTAGTAGTGTCTCTTTCAATGAAACCCAAGTAAAGTAGCAACTCTGCTTTTGATGGGCCTTATTATCTATTACAGGAAAACAAACCCACCAAACAACTGGTTGAAATAACACAGCATCTAAACACACTGGACTAACCCATCCTTGCTGTCATACAATTATTGCAGTGATACCAGGGAGGCCCTTGGGCAAGTGTTTATATAGAATATACTGATTTTGGGTATTTATTTGACAGGGATTTTTAATATTCCTGTAGCATGTAGTAACACAGTGATCCTTGTTTGCTTCTAAGGCAATTCCCTTCCCCAGCTTTGCTCACACTCAGTGAAGCCACTGTTCTTCTCTCTGGGACAGAAGAAGACTAAATGCCTGCCATGTTATTCTTTCTCCCCTTCCTTAGTCACATGCCTGCTGCTCTGTTTCCCCTCTCTGCAGCAGCCTCTGTGGACTCCTCTTTGCTGGCTCCACTTGTTGCAGGCTGCCTACATGCACTGGGCCAAGAAACTGTTGTGGGTGGAAAAGTGCTTATTGTCTCATTGCTAACTTGGCAATGCCAGGTGACTTGCACTTGGACTGTGCTATTGAAACCTGTACTATTTAATATTTTCATTAATGATATTGATAGTGGGATCAAGAACACCGTCAGCAAGTTCTCAGATGACACCAAGCTGAGTCATGCTGTTGAAAGGCTGGAGGGACGGGATGTCATCCAGAGGGACCTGGATAGGCTGGAGAGGTGGGCCCAGGTGAATCTCATGAGGTTCAACAAGACTAAGTGCAGGGTCCCGCACCTAGGTCGGAACAACCCTCACTGTCAATACAGGCTGGGAGGTGAGGTGCTGGAAGCAGCTCTGCAGAAAAGGACTAAACTTTCTATGATTCTATGACTTGGCAGGACAACCTTCAAGTGCACATGCTGGATGAACTGGTCATGAGCAGAGATATCTGATGGCCCCCATTGCCACAAATTTATTATAGTTATAAGAATTTCAACCTTGAATATACTAGCTGCTAAACATGAACTGCAGAATTCTAAAACATACCCTTTTTTTGAAACCCAGCATTTACTTTGCCTACTGTAAAATAATAGCAATCATAGTAGTTGGAAAAATCTATTATCTCCTATTGAATATGAATTTTGACTTCCATAGATCCTTTAATCATGCTTTTTATCACAGAAAATGTATATTTATATCCACATCACAGGTATTTTTAACACTTTGAGTTACTCTTTTTAAAGTAGAACTACACAAATACAAATTTAATTTTTCAACCTCTATTACAATGCAACAGCCCAGTAGAGAAGATTTGCAGGCTGGAAAATTCTGTTTGGTTGAACTTGTGACAGGATTAATTCCCTTTCAGTTAATAATTTACATGAATGGGTAATCTGCAGAGTTCACACAAGGCCTGAAAACTATATTAATTACTAGAAACCTAATTATAAATCAAGAGAGTCAAAGGATCAGTGTTACTTCCATAAGGTACCATCTGGTACTATGAGTCTGGATAGTTCAGCACAACTCTCCATTGCATTCGGTGCAACTTCAACCTAAATATGTGTTACCAGAGACTGCAAGTTTATCACAGAATCACAGAAATTAGGGGCTGAAAGGGACCTAGAAGATCATCTAGTCCAACCCCCTGCCTGAGCAGGATCACCTAGACCAAGTCTCTCAGGAACAGATCCAGGCGGGTCTTATATGAGCTGGTTCTAAAGCGTTTTTAGGGTCACCCTAAATGACAGCATCCGAGTTCCTGTATTTCTAGATGTTACTTCAAAAGATAGTTTAAAAAACCTCAGTATTTACTTAACAGTTGACTATGATACCAATGGAGTCATAATTTGCCATTCCACATCCAAAAATACCCTAAATCATATACAGGCTAGTGAAAAAATTCCCCAAACAATCAGATATCAATATATGCCATAAAATGGTTTGACTAAAGATAAGAAGTGTGTGTATATTGTAATTTACTTTGTTAATTATTACTCCAGTGTAAAAAGGTATGTACAGAGTGAAAACAGTGAAATTCCATACATGGAGCATAGTAGAATGCAGCTCCCATTGTCTCTGGTGTGTGTGTGTGAAAATAGTAACATTTTAGCAAATGATTTGTTCTTTCAGCATGTGGCCACCTTGAAAGTTTTAACCAAAACATTTCACTCCTGTTTGCCAAACAGAAAAAAACCCAAACAACATTCCTTTGAAAACTCAACTTCTATGATTTTAAATACAGACCTTTCCAAAGATTTCGGTTCAAGGACAGATAAAATCCTGTCTTCTTTCAACAAGTTTAGCCAATTTAATTTTCAAAAGGAACTAAATGGTTAGCCATATTTCATCAGTTTGACTCACTCACTGGCTTTTGGAATTGAGATCAGCTGCAATATGTAAAATGCAGTATCTTTGCTTTTGACCCTGTTTGTGTCCAGTTCTCTGATTAATTCCCACATTACCCTTGGGAATGATATAGCTGTGTTTTCCAGCTAGTCTCTCTAAACTTTTCTAAAGAGCTGTGGTAAATGTAATGCTTTTCCACTGAATAGCCATTTATGCTACAACACATTGCTCTTCCAGTGAATGTCTGCTGATTTTGTCAGTATATATTTAGTAGAGGTGAACACCAAAGTTGAACACTTCCCTCTTTAGAATGTCCTGCAACTCAGGAATGAACAAGAACACCTGTCCTGCAACCAAGTAAAGGGGTGAGAATTGGAAAAAAAACTTGAACTGCCAAGGAGAGCTATAGCTTAAAGGATCTTCTGCATACCCAGGACATCAGAGGATTGACACTGCCACAGAACTTTGCCCATTCCCTTCTCCAGTTATTTTTCCAGTTTCTTGTAAGTGGACCCAAAGGCCACATGCCGCGTGTGTCTAAACCAGCTGTGCTACTGTTGAGGCCAGCTATAGTTTCTAATCCCAGGATACTAGGACATAGCTTCATGTCCAAGCTCATATCTGGGATTTTCAGTCTACTGGTCCCAGACTCCCCAGCCCAACCATCAGATCACCCTGTTCATTACCTATGCTGCCAGCTGTGGGCACCACTTCTAGTTTAAACCTTCTGGGGGAAACGTGGAAGGAAGTGAGGTTTAGCTGAAGAATCTGGAATATCTGAACACAGATTTCATTTTGGAAAAAGAAGGGGAGACATATGATAAAGCAGCCATTTTCCATGTTCTGTATCAGTTGAGCTCATCTCATTACACAGAAATAAGTCTCCATTCAAGTGTATCTTGCTTCGGTGAACTTCATAAGGAGAAGAAATAACAATTATCACCCTTTCACAGATTCCTCATGACAGACTGTATTTAGAAACCATGGATTAAAATCTGTTTAAACGCTAGGTTAGTAGGTTCTTTCACACAAATCCATTCCAGCTTTGCATTTTGGTAAATATATTTCTTGAACTGCAATACAATTGTCCAATACAATTTTAAAATAGTACATGAACTGTCAAAACACCTTTTTTTGGTAGTGTTCTTCCAACTCCTTGTGGTCCAGGATGAAGTGATGCCCTCCTGGGGCATGCTACACCAGATAGGTAGATTGCAGTTTAGAGATTTCTGCACTGCTTGCCAAAGAGGGAACCCCAGGCACTAAGAGCATGCAGAAGGTGGGGTGACTGGCTCTGCCTTTCACATCAGTGTATATGTGACTAGCATTAGATGCTAGGTGGGAGCCGTCAGGCTACATTTATGCCCTTTGCACAGAGACACCTAAGTGTTGATGTTTCCCCACTCTCGGATTTCTCTGTGCAAAGGGGATAATGTGGGACTACGCTGTCCTAAACCATCTTAGCTAACAGTGATACTAATCAACAGACCAAGTCCCAGGTCTGTTGATATACTCTACATGACTTTGTTCTATCCATAACTCACCTCCTACATCCCTCTCTCTCTCCTTTACTGCTTTCCCATTTTTCCTTGTAAAGGAAAATTTACTTGTAAAGATGACCAACAGAAGGAGGACTGCTAAGAATCACCCAGACCACTGCATGATTCAGAAATACAGCCCTGCCTGATGCCTGTGCAAACCAGTCAAGAACAACTAGGTCTGATCTGGAGAGGGACTATTTGATCATCTTTATGAATTGTGATTGTCATACTTCACTCTAGTGCACAGCAATCCTGTCTCCATGCAAGAAACCAAGGCCTTGATGCCAGGGTCTTGCCAAGTAGCTTTCTCTCTCTCTCTCCAAGCTTCCCTCTTTAGGTAAAACAGGAAAAAAAAAATCTACTTATTATATCACTGGTTTTGTTTCTACCTCAGGAAGTAATTTTTCCTGGTATTAAATTTTTAATGGTTTTCCTGAAATGTGGTTTGCATGGACTAAAATAGTTTGATGAAAAATGGATGCTGATGCAAGACTTTGTTTCTAATTTATTCAGGCAACCCCACATCCTAAAGCATTTGCTTCAGCCTCACCCAGACAGTCTTGAAAAATCCCAGATTTTTTTTCAAGCAAATTTGTTTTCAAAACCCTGTCTACTCATCATATTACAAGTCACAAGCTTCTGTAGGCAGTTACAGACCAAGTGGACTGAACATAAGCAGAAAATTAAGCCCAGAGGGCTCCTTCAATTCCCTTGTCTGCCTGCACGTGCAAAGATTTTGACACCCACATGGAAATTATTTGCAGGTTATTTTAACTGATCCCTTTTTTTTTTTAAACCTAATATTGGAATTTTTTTAACACTTTTTCTGTGTATGATTTTCTTTATAAAGAATGTCCAGACAGTAATAAAACAGCCATGAGAGTATTTACAACAAAAACATTGTCACAATTACTAAAAAAAACAAAACAAAATTTTTAAAAATCATCCCACATTCGACACTACATATGTAATTTGTGTTACCTTATTAAAAACAATAGTTTGTTTCGTGTAAGGATGTGCTGAGCTATAGCAGAATTACATCCCTTTACTAAAGATAACACTTCCCTCTGAGTGATTTTCAATAGGACTGAATCCATTTTCTCCAGGTTCACATTTTCTCATCATTGGTCACATCTGAGAGAGACTGAGAGGCAACTTTTTTGTTGTTGTTGCATCAAGCACTTGATGAACTTTCAGGCAGGTGAATAAGAGATTGACAGATGTCAACCCTGATATTCCATTAGCTGAAATGGATATTAGAAGAAATGAACCACTCCCTGACATTTTAAAATCTGCTTGTTCTGAGAGCTAACTCACTGACAGTGAGAATTAAAGAGTAAATTGCCAGCTTGAGCAGTATAACCATCTGATGTGACCAATGANCAGGATGAAGTGATGCCCTCCTGGGGCATGCTACACCAGATAGGTAGATTGCAGTTTAGAGATTTCTGCACTGCTTGCCAAAGAGGGAACCCCAGGCACTAAGAGCATGCAGAAGGTGGGGTGACTGGCTCTGCCTTTCACATCAGTGTATATGTGACTAGCATTAGATGCTAGGTGGGAGCCGTCAGGCTACATTTATGCCCTTTGCACAGAGACACCTAAGTGTTGATGTTTCCCCACTCTCGGATTTCTCTGTGCAAAGGGGATAATGTGGGACTACGCTGTCCTAAACCATCTTAGCTAACAGTGATACTAATCAACAGACCAAGTCCCAGGTCTGTTGATATACTCTACATGACTTTGTTCTATCCATAACTCACCTCCTACATCCCTCTCTCTCTCCTTTACTGCTTTCCCATTTTTCCTTGTAAAGGAAAATTTACTTGTAAAGATGACCAACAGAAGGAGGACTGCTAAGAATCACCCAGACCACTGCATGATTCAGAAATACAGCCCTGCCTGATGCCTGTGCAAACCAGTCAAGAACAACTAGGTCTGATCTGGAGAGGGACTATTTGATCATCTTTATGAATTGTGATTGTCATACTTCACTCTAGTGCACAGCAATCCTGTCTCCATGCAAGAAACCAAGGCCTTGATGCCAGGGTCTTGCCAAGTAGCTTTCTCTCTCTCTCTCCAAGCTTCCCTCTTTAGGTAAAACAGGAAAAAAAAAATCTACTTATTATATCACTGGTTTTGTTTCTACCTCAGGAAGTAATTTTTCCTGGTATTAAATTTTTAATGGTTTTCCTGAAATGTGGTTTGCATGGACTAAAATAGTTTGATGAAAAATGGATGCTGATGCAAGACTTTGTTTCTAATTTATTCAGGCAACCCCACATCCTAAAGCATTTGCTTCAGCCTCACCCAGACAGTCTTGAAAAATCCCAGATTTTTTTTCAAGCAAATTTGTTTTCAAAACCCTGTCTACTCATCATATTACAAGTCACAAGCTTCTGTAGGCAGTTACAGACCAAGTGGACTGAACATAAGCAGAAAATTAAGCCCAGAGGGCTCCTTCAATTCCCTTGTCTGCCTGCACGTGCAAAGATTTTGACCCCCCCATGGAAATTATTTGCAGGTTATTTTAACTGATCCCTTTTTTTTTTTAAACCTAATATTGGAATTTTTTTAACACTTTTTCTGTGTATGATTTTCTTTATAAAGAATGTCCAGACAGTAATAAAACAGCCATGAGAGTATTTACAACAAAAACATTGTCACAATTACTAAAAAAAACAAAACAAAATTTTTAAAAATCATCCCACATTCGACACTACATATGTAATTTGTGTTACCTTATTAAAAACAATAGTTTGTTTCGTGTAAGGATGTGCTGAGCTATAGCAGAATTACATCCCTTTACTAAAGATAACACTTCCCTCTGAGTGATTTTCAATAGGACTGAATCCATTTTCTCCAGGTTCACATTTTCTCATCATTGGTCACATCTGAGAGAGACTGAGAGGCAACTTTTTTGTTGTTGTTGCATCAAGCACTTGATGAACTTTCAGGCAGGTGAATAAGAGATTGACAGATGTCAACCCTGATATTCCATTAGCTGAAATGGATATTAGAAGAAATGAACCACTCCCTGACATTTTAAAATCTGCTTGTTCTGAGAGCTAACTCACTGACAGTGAGAATTAAAGAGTAAATTGCCAGCTTGAGCAGTATAACCATCTGATCCCTCTGTTAGCCTCACAATATGCTTAACAGGATTTCCATCTTCTAGTTCCCCCCAATCCAATCGGATACACAGTTCTGGGATAACATGGTTCTGGGGTAGCCTGTCAGAACTATGCCCTTTCTAGAAAGCAGGATAAATAGGTAATAGTGTGTGAGAGCGAGACAAATGGCAACCTTCTCTCACATTTCTTGTTGCAACAGGAAGACTTTAAGTGAATGAATCAAGCATCTTAAAAGCTAACAACAGCTTAGCAGGTTAAATGTGAAATAGGTTTATCAGATCAGTGTAGTGCTCTTCTTGTAATTATGTTTTTACAGCCTGGTTAGGGGATGGTATTGGAGAAGGGCTTGTGATGTCAAAGTGGGTAGGGCTTAGAAGCAGGGATGAGGGCTAATCAAGATAAGTTCAATTTGTATTTAAAGTCAAGGCAGTGTTAGTTAAGGCAGTTTTTGACAGGTTAATCTTGATGTGTTTTAAAAGCTGCCAATCACATTACTGAGGCAGCTTGAAAGGAAGATTTATAGTGAAGTCACATTTTCTTGGATGTTCATGGTGTCTCCATTTTATCCAAAACTAAGGTCTTCACAATAGATGTAAGTATACATGTGATAAAAATTTAAAGTGCTAGTTTTTAATGTAAATGGTGATGTGACATCTGTTAAACAATACCAATAGTAGTAGGATTTTTCAGATTTTACTGGGAAACATGATAGAAACAGTGGAGATCAAAGACTTCTTCATGGTGGTTTTCTTTAAGAGCAGCACTGAAAGCAAAGTTAGGAATGGGCACGGGTGATGCAGAAACAGTGAAGTGTGTGATTAAGTATGGTCTGATTTCTCAGCAATCTGCTGTGTGTATTCTGACTGGTAAATAATCGTGCATATTCTGCTGCGAATGCTGTGCTTGTGACAAACTTGATCACTTTAGAAACATTTCAAGGTCTATTTCCCAAATGGAGGCTTTTACTTTGGGAAGGATGTTATTGCATAGTCAGTATTTTTCTAGAAAACTTTTGATACAGATTGAGTTGCTTAATGTACATGCACAATTGTCTAACAAAATATTCTTACAAGCTAGTTGTTGTCGATACATATAGCTTCATATTTGTGCTAATTAAAGCATATATGTGTTTTTAAAGAGTAAACCAGGAAAACCTCAGTATTATACAGATACTTCCTGGCTAGTGGCTTTTCTCAATCAGTGTACAATTAGAATTTATCAAGGCTGCCATCGCACATATGTTTGTCTATTNCTGTCAGAACTATGCCCTTTCTAGAAAGCAGGATAAATAGGTAATAGTGTGTGAGAGCGAGACAAATGGCAACCTTCTCTCACATTTCTTGTTGCAACAGGAAGACTTTAAGTGAATGAATCAAGCATCTTAAAAGCTAACAACAGCTTAGCAGGTTAAATGTGAAATAGGTTTATCAGATCAGTGTAGTGCTCTTCTTGTAATTATGTTTTTACAGCCTGGTTAGGGGATGGTATTGGAGAAGGGCTTGTGATGTCAAAGTGGGTAGGGCTTAGAAGCAGGGATGAGGGCTAATCAAGATAAGTTCAATTTGTATTTAAAGTCAAGGCAGTGTTAGTTAAGGCAGTTTTTGACAGGTTAATCTTGATGTGTTTTAAAAGCTGCCAATCACATTACTGAGGCAGCTTGAAAGGAAGATTTATAGTGAAGTCACATTTTCTTGGATGTTCATGGTGTCTCCATTTTATCCAAAACTAAGGTCTTCACAATAGATGTAAGTATACATGTGATAAAAATTTAAAGTGCTAGTTTTTAATGTAAATGGTGATGTGACATCTGTTAAACAATACCAATAGTAGTAGGATTTTTCAGATTTTACTGGGAAACATGATAGAAACAGTGGAGATCAAAGACTTCTTCATGGTGGTTTTCTTTAAGAGCAGCACTGAAAGCAAAGTTAGGAATGGGCACGGGTGATGCAGAAACAGTGAAGTGTGTGATTAAGTATGGTCTGATTTCTCAGCAATCTGCTGTGTGTATTCTGACTGGTAAATAATCGTGCATATTCTGCTGCGAATGCTGTGCTTGTGACAAACTTGATCACTTTAGAAACATTTCAAGGTCTATTTCCCAAATGGAGGCTTTTACTTTGGGAAGGATGTTATTGCATAGTCAGTATTTTTCTAGAAAACTTTTGATACAGATTGAGTTGCTTAATGTACATGCACAATTGTCTAACAAAATATTCTTACAAGCTAGTTGTTGTCGATACATATAGCTTCATATTTGTGCTAATTAAAGCATATATGTGTTTTTAAAGAGTAAACCAGGAAAACCTCAGTATTATACAGATACTTCCTGGCTAGTGGCTTTTCTCAATCAGTGTACAATTAGAATTTATCAAGGCTGCCATCGCACATATGTTTGTCTATTTTAGTCTGATGTACCTACATTAGATTTACCTAATTAAAATTTTTCTTGAGTGTGTAGCCAGTGATAGCAGATTTGTGGAGCACCAATGATATGCAGTGTGATGTATTTTGCAAAAACAGTATCATAATTTGATGACGGTTCCTTACATTTTGTTATTATTTTGTTATATCTGAATATGTGGGTGGAATTAACTGCAGACTGAGGAAGGCTTGCGCACTATTATCTAGCCTTCAGAGCTAAAATTTCAAATTTCAAATTTCTCAGATATAGAAAATGTGAATTTCTGTATCTCCCTAGTGCCGCAGTGATACAGAAAGAGTGAGAGGCAATCCTGACTCAAGGAATTTGATCACGGTCTGATCCTGAAAATTGGAGCTGAAAATGTTCAGTCTGTTCAAGATGCACACCTGATCCTGTAAACAGACTCAGGATCAGCAATTCCACACGTCAATCCTGCAGTGTAATAAATCTCATAACTTAATGTATTAAGAATTTGAAAAATAAGAGTGGTTTTAATATATGACACCTGTGACTTGTATATATTTTAACAAACCAAATAGTTTTTGAGTGTGTGCTACCTTTTGCTTTGTAATAAAACAAGCTAACCCGAAACAAATAATGATAAAAATCCATAACATCTTGTTTTACCTTAGTGGTATAAGACAACAAGGCAGTTTTCTGTCAAAGGATCTGAGAATTTTGGGAAGTCCAAAGTATACTGTTGCAATATTTAATATCCTAACTGAAAATGTAAAGTACTGAGGATTCAGTACAAGTTTTCTAGATTCAAACTCTTAGTTAGCCAGTGAATTTAGAGTTGTTAAATGTTTTTAACTTCCATCATAAAATCTGTCCCTCTTTCCACTACCTGGTTTCGTTTGGCCCTGGGAGTGTCATCATTTCCACTGGTATTGCATGTTAAAGTGAGACACAAATCCCACTAAAATTCAACCACATTTCATTTGGAAACACCATCCTTGCTTTCATTGTCAGAAAGCTTTCTATCCCAAGACATCCTTCTCCAGTATTTAAAAATAAAAGGGGAAGAACTCTTTTAAATGCTTTAAAAGTAAAAATTATTTAAAGGTAAAAGACACAGATTAGGTTCCCTTTCACTGATCCCACTTATTCAACATTTTGCAGTCTTGAGGCTTCTAAAAGAATCAAAGACAAGAGGATAGCATTTCAGATGTCATTGCCAGTTATGAAATAAATCCACAAGGAAAACAAAGTACATTATTCTTTTATCTCTATGTATATAATTGATACAACAAGAGAGACCCATCCCTTATAATCAGCTTCTCCATGTGGTAGTCTGTCAGGATACAGGGTGGGCGTAGAATGTTACATGCACACAACACTTTCCTCTCCTATAGTCACTATTTTCATTAGTTTTTGCTTCAATATTTTACTCAGTTTTTAAAAAGGCACAGTTAAAGCACTCAGCCTGACCCCAACTGAAGCCTTTGAGTGCTGCCATAAATACAAGTTAATAATATTAGCACTATGGTTCTGCAGACACCAGCCCTGTGGTTACGGAACTAAGCAGAGATAGAAGCACTGATCACAATTCCCACTTCAGCTGCTTACTGTCCCGTATCTCTGTGCCTCCAACATCATCTCAAATGATGGTTTCTTTTTCCTCCGCCATCTGTCTGTCTCACCTAGGAGGCTTTGAGGGTTCCCACTGCGTGCTGGTGCTTAGGCAACATGGACTTCCACCTTTGCTTTTAGTCAATGCGGTGAGACAACTGTTGTGGAATATGGGACAAACAGCTTCCCCTTGCCTCCAGACATTCCAGTGGGAACAAGATCAGGTCCTATTCTGAACTTCATTCAGTTTCCAAAGGACTAAGTGTGCCAATACTAAGCCTTGATTTCTTCCTGAGACCAGCGTGTTTGAAAACTAAAGTACCAGTGACTGGCAATCTTACCAACTAGCCAGCTCAAAACTCAGGAAACACCCACATCTTCCTTTAGGTGTAAAGGTATCCAATGCAAACTCTTCTGCTGACACACAATATAAATAGTTATTTTCCTTTCTTTAGGGAATGTATTGTTCTCAATCCAGTTTTAGGATTACACTTTAATCTCAGTCTCTGAGCAGTCTGTGCCCACGTATCTAGGATTAGATTTTAGCTCTACAGCCTCTCCAATAGTACCTTACCCCAANAACTACTGTGTATGCCTGATAGAGGTTAATATAGCTCAGAAGGTTTTATTTCTGATTCTGTTTTCTGATAAGGGAGCCAATGGAAATTAAAATTGGACTATGAGTTTATTCATTTTTCATTCATAAGTAGTTATATGTGTTAATATTACATGTCTGACTGATTTCTGATGCAAATTTATCCAGGCATTGTAAACAACACTTGGTTTCTTCCAAACAGTCTGTGGAGTCACTGCAAAGGTACACTAAACACGGCTTTTAAAAAGTTATAATTCCATGTATTTGATGTAAATAAAAGCAGTATTAGTTAATGAAATCTTAATGCATTTAACTAAAAAAAAAGTCTTCCAACCAGTCTGTTTTATATATAAGACTGTAAAGTATTTTGCCCAAGTAATTAATAACACAGACCCCCACCCAACAGCTACAGACATTTTGAAACTGCATACAGCATGATTAGATTTGCAAATGCTTCTGGTTCATGAAGTTCGTGTCTTGCCACTTCTCATCTAATAAATTGAGACAGAATTAGTACTGGGTGAGTGGTTCTGCCTGCTGCCAAGAAGGGTTTGCTAAGGGTAAGACTCTAAAGGTAGAGATTAACTTGTCTTCATCCCTGTAATGTGCTGTACAGTCAGGATTTGTGCAATAGGATCAGAGAAGAGACATATATGAATGCAACACTGGACAGCTGGTGTGTATGAATTTATATGAACCCTAATGCAAGATTCTGAGCTCCTCTAAAATCCCAGCTAATGTATGTATGAGAAATATACTTTCTCTGTTCCCNTAAAAGACACAGATTAGGTTCCCTTTCACTGATCCCACTTATTCAACATTTTGCAGTCTTGAGGCTTCTAAAAGAATCAAAGACAAGAGGATAGCATTTCAGATGTCATTGCCAGTTATGAAATAAATCCACAAGGAAAACAAAGTACATTATTCTTTTATCTCTATGTATATAATTGATACAACAAGAGAGACCCATCCCTTATAATCAGCTTCTCCATGTGGTAGTCTGTCAGGATACAGGGTGGGCGTAGAATGTTACATGCACACAACACTTTCCTCTCCTATAGTCACTATTTTCATTAGTTTTTGCTTCAATATTTTACTCAGTTTTTAAAAAGGCACAGTTAAAGCACTCAGCCTGACCCCAACTGAAGCCTTTGAGTGCTGCCATAAATACAAGTTAATAATATTAGCACTATGGTTCTGCAGACACCAGCCCTGTGGTTACGGAACTAAGCAGAGATAGAAGCACTGATCACAATTCCCACTTCAGCTGCTTACTGTCCCGTATCTCTGTGCCTCCAACATCATCTCAAATGATGGTTTCTTTTTCCTCCGCCATCTGTCTGTCTCACCTAGGAGGCTTTGAGGGTTCCCACTGCGTGCTGGTGCTTAGGCAACATGGACTTCCACCTTTGCTTTTAGTCAATGCGGTGAGACAACTGTTGTGGAATATGGGACAAACAGCTTCCCCTTGCCTCCAGACATTCCAGTGGGAACAAGATCAGGTCCTATTCTGAACTTCATTCAGTTTCCAAAGGACTAAGTGTGCCAATACTAAGCCTTGATTTCTTCCTGAGACCAGCGTGTTTGAAAACTAAAGTACCAGTGACTGGCAATCTTACCAACTAGCCAGCTCAAAACTCAGGAAACACCCACATCTTCCTTTAGGTGTAAAGGTATCCAATGCAAACTCTTCTGCTGACACACAATATAAATAGTTATTTTCCTTTCTTTAGGGAATGTATTGTTCTCAATCCAGTTTTAGGATTACACTTTAATCTCAGTCTCTGAGCAGTCTGTGCCCACGTATCTAGGATTAGATTTTAGCTCTACAGCCTCTCCAATAGTACCTTACCCCAATTAAGACAAAATATTTTGTGCTCCTATATGGCATAATATTGGTATAACTGCTTTTTTGCCTTTCAAAAGACATTTATTTTGCTGACTGTGGGTTCTTGAAAAAGTATAATTTCTACCTGTATGACTCCTAGCATAGGTTTAGGGCAAGAACTCTTGATACTACAGTTAACATTAGAGTATTAATAATATTGGATTTATTTTTTTTCTCAAGTAACTATCAGAGTTTTTTCTGATAAGGGAGCCAATGGAAATTAAAATTGGACTATGAGTTTATTCATTTTTCATTCATAAGTAGTTATATGTGTTAATATTACATGTCTGACTGATTTCTGATGCAAATTTATCCAGGCATTGTAAACAACACTTGGTTTCTTCCAAACAGTCTGTGGAGTCACTGCAAAGGTACACTAAACACGGCTTTTAAAAAGTTATAATTCCATGTATTTGATGTAAATAAAAGCAGTATTAGTTAATGAAATCTTAATGCATTTAACTAAAAAAAAAGTCTTCCAACCAGTCTGTATTATATATAAGACTGTAAAGTATTTTGCCCAAGTAATTAATAACACAGACCCCCACCCAACAGCTACAGACATTTTGAAACTGCATACAGCATGATTAGATTTGCAAATGCTTCTGGTTCATGAAGTTCGTGTCTTGCCACTTCTCATCTAATAAATTGAGACAGAATTAGTACTGGGTGAGTGGTTCTGCCTGCTGCCAAGAAGGGTTTGCTAAGGGTAAGACTCTAAAGGTAGAGATTAACTTGTCTTCATCCCTGTAATGTGCTGTACAGTCAGGATTTGTGCAATAGGATCAGAGAAGAGACATATATGAATGCAACACTGGACAGCTGGTGTGTATGAATTTATATGAACCCTAATGCAAGATTCTGAGCTCCTCTAAAATCCCAGCTAATGTATGTATGAGAAATATACTTTCTCTGTTCCCTCAGATCTTTTTTTGCTGATGTTGGTTTTTAATATGCTAGTTTTTAATGGATACAGTATAAACCTTAAGTACCTTAAATTTGACCTGCAAGTCAAAATCCCAGATAAGTAATAAAAAAAGTGTTTTTCCAAATGGTGTAACATGGATTAGTCAAGTTCAGTATCTCCTCCTGACACAGGGTTACATAGAAGTCTTTATATGAGGTTATTAAGCTAACTATTTATCTTACCTGACCAACTCAATACTTTCCTGAATAGGAAATTCAGATTAAAATAATTTAATGCAGATGACATATATGTACAAAATGTGTCCTTTAAGTAAAATTTACACCATGTTGATATTCTAATATTCAGCCAGGAAAAACAGGTTAGAATTTCAGCAGAAATAGCATCTGTAAAGTTTTACTACAAATACCAGAGTTGTTTTTATATATCTCAAAAGAAAGGCAATCTAAGTTAGGCAAGATTGACTGGTACACCAATGGGAATAAAAAAAAAAATCAAACCAACTAACAAAACAACAAAATAACAACTATTTCATGGCACAACTGCAGTGAAAAGGTCACTGATGAACCAAACTGTCCTTTTGGCCCATGACAAGTCAAAAACTGGATCACTGGAAGCAATAAAATACAGCTTTAGCAGAAGATCCCAATGAACTTTCAACTCATTATTCCATGACTTTTTCAATACTACCTTTTCCATGTCAAGTCACCAGACTAGCTTGTCTACCTCTGTAAAGCTGAGTTGCTTATGGGATGCACACTGCTTGAAGTGATGCTCTGTGAATCTTGATCAACTAACAGATCATAATCTGTTAATAAATACAGATCAACTCATCTGTGGATACTGCTATATATGGTACCTACATTCAGTGCAAATGCAGAATTTAAAAGAAACCCTCACTTAAAAGGAAATATTTTAAGAATGATCTTAAGTAGTTTCAGCTTCAGCTCTTCAAGAAGGATCTGTGAGAGACTTCCTGTCAGCAGACACTAAAACATACTTCACAATCAAGACAAAACCCAGACTTGTTTGGGGAACTGCACAAATTATTCAGAGAACACTACAGCAAAACTGGTGCTGCTGGTTTCCCAACCACAGTCACTGCTGTTTGGTTGTTGATAGACAGCTGTCAGAACAGGCAGGGTTTATGGGATCCCACATGGAGGTGGTGGATTTGGGTCAGAATAGATGGGTCTTTTCCCCACTAGGTTTTCCATCATTCCGCACTTTAAAGTTGTATCAAATGTGAGTCACAGGTGTGATTTTAGGGAGGAGTGTAAAAGTTCTAGGTAACCTGATAGACGTACAAGTAAGAGACAGTTTTTTCCCACAGAGGGACAGCTTCCCCAGAAATCACGTGCATTCAGAACTGTGACTGAACCAGGGAACTACAGCATTCTAGCAGTTCCTAAAAAGCAGAAATGACACAGCTCATCAGTTACTCGAAAGATAAAACTTTGCTACTATTAATACTCGCTTTACAGACATTTTTTTTTTCTGATTTACTAGAATTACTTTAAAACACCCTGTTTTTTTCAATTATGTCTATCCAAACCTTTGCCGTCTGCTTTGTACCTTCATATTCTCCAGTCAGGTGCATGAGGCAATGGCCAAAGTCCAGGCTGTAAGGAGGTAAGCATGGAATTTAAAATTGCAGCTTTGATTTCCAGGATAATCAATACACAGACACTCATCTATGAAAGGAAACTTCCTAAATGACTCACTGGACCAACATTGCATGGAAAATACCATCATCCCAGTTGACATCTATTTTTTTAGCTTCTGTAAAGTTTAGTTCAGCACTAAATCGCTTTAGTACTGAGCTTTAAAATGCTTTAGCAGCTCAGAAGCACTTTGGCAGCTCAAATGCTCTTCATGAAGCACCCAGCATCCTAAACCTCTTTAAGTCTACAGTATCCATTAAAAAAAAAAAAGGCAAATGGAAACAGATCCAGCAGCACATGTTCAGTTACAGATCAGAAACAAAGGACATGATGCTCCTGTTCTTAGATTTCAGAGGCTTGTCTGCTCCCAGGAATACCTGAATCTTGGTAACACAGAATTTTGCTTTTACAACACAAGTGTTAAGAACTTTTTATTTTGAGGGAACACCAGTGGTGTGGTCCAACTATAGTCTCCACTCTCAGTCTGAATGGCTGAAATAACAAACCTGTCTACCTTTTGGGAAAGTCATTTTGAGTCTGAGACCAAGGATCTTCACTATAGCAAGGAAATGGCAAATTCCTGAAGCATATGATAGCCTTCCCTTACTTTTTTTTTTTAATTTCCTTAGCAGGTTAAAGGCAATAAAAGGAGTTACAACGATTGATTTGTAGATGACTTGTGTAACAAAGTAGAGGATATGGATTCCATCAGATTTTTGATAACACTTTTCAAAGTTAGACTCTTTTAAAGAAGGACTGGCTGTGAAAATGGGATTTTGGGGTGTTCTTGCTTACCATTTCTAAGGATTTTCTGTATCCTAGGTAGTTGGTTTAAAGGCAAACAAACCACTTGGCAGCTGGATTGATCTTTTACTCATAACATTTCGAGCTGTGTTTGATCTCACTGGTACAACACCACTGCCTCTGCAGTGGTAACACGCACAACTGGTCCCACAGTTGCATTTTATCATGCAAAGCTGGAAGCATGGACAGCATAGTATAAAAATTAAATACATTTTGCCCTAAAAGTAAGCAAGTTTGGCATAAACTTGAACATACATGTGACAGACCTGAGCAAAAGGCAGTCAAGAGTTCTCTGAGAAGACTGCAGTTTTCATGTAACAGCATCATCGCCACATGCTGAGGGGAAATCTGCAAGAAAGCTATAAAAAGTCAAACCATCCAAAGTTCTGGATGGTTTTGGTCACTTCTGCTTCAGTGATCACATCTTTGTAGAGAGATCATTAACATGAATTCAGCAGTTGCCAGCACTCAGCTGCA